>JANTPZ010091511.1:0-15262 GCA_025593235.1 Vachellia pachyceras
GACGCTGGGATTCTTCAGCCATCGTGCTCAATTCCCTCGATGAATTTGCGACTGGAAGAAGGATCCCGACACCGGAAGATTACGCTTCTCGTCTCTTATAAGGAGCCGCAAGCTGTTCCAATCTGCATCCCGGCAAATGGCACCAAAATTAAATGACACATCCGGACCGATGCGTAAATTTAAAATATCTTTTATGAGATAAGCTTATTAATTTTAATTTTTAATTTTGTGTAAAAGCTTAGTAACTCGTTTTGGCCATTAAATTTGTGCGAGAGCAAAATTTCGGTGAAAATTTTTATTAAATCCGGAGGTACACTTTTATCAAATTTTTAATACGGTTTATAGACCTTACTATGAATTTATAAATGTCGTTAAAAATATGATAATACCCTTTTGTTTGAAGGCATATATGTGTGCGCTAATTTTTAATTTCATATACTCTTTACTTTAATACTAAAATCTATCTCCTTTTTTTTTTGCCAACAAAAATCTATCTCCTTTTGAATTATTGGAATCTTAACTTTTAATTAACTTTAAATAGTATTAAAAGTATATTTTGATAATTTTTTAATTCCAACTCTAGAATGGTTAGTATGTTTTGAATTTTTGTAAAAAATTTACAATGAAAGGTTAATACAAAAATTTTGTTTTGAAATAGAATTTGTAAATTATTATTTTGTTTCGAATTTTTTTGTTACGTTATTCAAAATTTTTATTATTCATTAATTTTTATTTATCTTATTATTTTTAATATATAAACAAGTAGCAAAGCATATTAATATTTTAATAATTATTATAGCGCAGAAGAATTATTTTGTGTCTACACTTCTAAAGAGTATTAAGAAATAAAGGTAAGGCATGAGGCAAGGAAAAAGGGGTTAGGCTAAAATAAAAAAAAAATGGTATATAAGCAAAATCACAAAATTTAAAAAAACTAAATAAAGCTTATATATCTTATTAAAAATTTGATAAAAGTCATAATTAAATCAAAATTGTTATAAATTTGATGGATGAGAGAAGGGAGAAATGAGAGAAATGGAGAGAATCTCATAAAATGAAAAGGAAGAAGAATGAAAGTTTATATTCGTTCATTCATTATGGTTATGCCTTCTATTTATAGGTATAAATTTATATCACGGTGAATCGCTATAAAAGATTACATAAGATAATAAGGGAATATAAAATACAATTGGGAATAATGAGAGACATGGACATCCACATAGTAATATTTATAACACTTCCCCTTGGATGTCCATGACTAAACATATGCCTCATTAAAAACCACTCTAAAAAAACCCAGTGGAACAAAACCTATATAAGAAAAAAGGAGTACAATGTTTATAGATACACATCCTAATGCTACCTCGTTAAAAACCTTTCTAGGAAAACCCAGTGAGACAAAACCTATATAAGGGAAAAAGAGTACAGCGTGTATCAACTCCCCCTCTTAACAACATTACTCAATATCCCTGAGTTTGCAAAGTAACTTGATGAATAAAGATGATATATTTTCACTATAACGAATTTGTATAATGATAATTTCAGCTCATTTTGAAAGGTCGTAAGTGTATAACTTTAGTGAAATAAGTTTCATTCTATATCACTTGATATATATGTACCTACACATATGAACAAGTATGATAAACAGTATATGCATAAATGGTCAGCTCATACTCAGACATACCTGATTATGATAACCCCTGTATTCATAATACCTCAAAGATAACGAATAATATATTTCATTCTATTTTAATGTATTAATGATCCTGAAGAAATATATCATACTAGAAGATTAACGATAAATAATATGTCATGATCAGTGAAATTAACAAGGATATATAAGTGCTTTAAAAGCACTTAATCATAATACTTTCGGATCAATTAGTTCTTCATATTCCCTTTTGTTAATTTCCTGAGGTATAGAAACTTTTACCAACTCAGGCAATCATTTGCCTTTTTAGACCTCCTCAACAGTTATGATGATTTAGATATCATCAATAGTGATAATAATTAAGGCAAACTTATAATTTGTGATAAAAGTGCACTTTAACTACTTTAAGTCATATCAATACTTGTTTAGCTTAATTCACTATTGTTCTCGAGAACTTGTATATAATGCTTCTGACATCTTAAGTCCTTAAAGGACTTTCATATAAATGTTATTGTCAAGTATGTCATATCAATGTATAGCCATAACATTTATGAGACATAAGTCAAATCCTTTATTGATTGTTTGATTAATCAAATAACAAAAAGTATTCACATTCACTGCTAGTGAATACATTGCTTTACAACATATACTCGATCATTGTGTGAAGCATTATATTATAAGATGTAACACATATCCCATTATTTTACTCTTTCCATTTCCCTTTCACACATAATGGCTTACATTCATATGGCCAATTCTTTATTTATTGGCACTTAACAATGGTATCAGCTCATGATCCTCATCATTCATTACATTGCATGCGTTTTATAATGTGTTGTCAACATTGACTTTGTTTCCTTCCCATCGAACCCCACAATTTATTGAAATCTCATTATTTTCAAATGTATCTGGTATCTGGGTCTCCTTTTAGGACTATAATATTCTCTTATAGAGAAAATAACTCTTCAAGGGTTAGCTCCCTTGTAGCAATCAAGTATTCTTGATCATCCTCAACTGACCATTTATATTCTTGACTCCTTTTTATTTTTTAGGATTTTGTTATCCTTTGAATCGATGGGCTTTTCACGCTTTATGCGTGTTTCAAATTCGTTCATAATAAATTGTCCTTTATGGACACAAATTCTTATAAGAGTATCAGCAGTTGGGATATGTGATTTCATCACTTTCTTTGGATATGCTTCAGGCATTTTGTTGACTGAATTCTATGAATGAATTATCTTTTGAATTTTCAATGCACATCATTTTAGTGCAAGGATCAAAAGTGAGCCAATGATAATTCATTTCAACTAATTTCTTTATACAACTGCTTGTTTTCTTCCCCTGATGCAGGTGAAAGTAATTCATCAAATGACACTCAGCAAACTGTGCCATAAAATTTATAACCAACATATATTCACTGGGTTTTACATGTACATACATTACATACCTACAATCAAGCAATATTAGGTTCTTGATCAAAAACATTTACAAGGGAGAAAACTTTCGATAATTTGTTGGCCTTATACGAATTAACAGTGTTGCATACAAAATGGCTAGTCCCAAAGTAGAATATGAGAAATTATATATCACATAAAAAAGTTACAACCATTTAATTAATCATTTTGCTGGTCCATTTTGCGTATGAACATGAATTACAAGATGTTCATATCAAGTCCAAGGGATGTGCAATCATCATTAAGGTTAGTGCCTTAAATTCATTAGCACTATAGCGTTCCTTGATCGAATAATCAAGATAACGTGCTCTTAACCATATTCCTTGAGCAAATAATATTGCAAACTTCAGGTTGCAAGAAGATAACAAATAACCTTGAGACCATTTAGTTGATGCATCAATTAAAACCGTATGGTAACTAAATGGTTCACCATGTGGGTTTATCGTCCCACAAATATATTCCTGTATCCGTTTTAAGAATGTGAGAAGCTCATATTGTATTTAACGTTACGAGAGCCAATAATATATTCCCCTTGAAACATGTAGTGTAACATTCTAAAATTTTTATTTTATTTTTTTTAAAAAAAGTTATCATTAGAAAATATTGTTTTATGATAATTAAAATTTATTATTATGTATTTAAGTAATATGATTTTACTTAATTATGATTCTTGAAATTTAAAGTAAACTATAATATATATATATATATTTAAATAGTTAAGTGGTAAAAAATGAAAAGAAAAAACAAAGAAAGAAAACGGGTCCTTTTTGTAATTTTAGAAACCTTTGGGCCATTTTGTGTAATTTTTACCACAAGATTAATTTAAACAGTATAGAAAGTCGTCGTTTTTCTACGCGTGCTACTTCTCCGTCGCGTTTTTCGCCGTTGTTAACATTTTGAAACTTATTTTGATTAGTAAAACTACCTCTAATCGCTAAACTTCATTCATGAAAGTTATTCTATGAATTTTTCTCTTTCATATGGTAGTAATTTTGTTCTGTTTAGACGAAATTTCTAGAGTTAGGGTTTTGAGAAGTTTTGAATTTTGACAATATAAGAGTATATAAATGTAGATGGATATTAATAGATAATTTTAATTGGTTTGGATTTTTGATTTGGTTGTTTTATTATTTTATAGAATTTTTTTTAAAAGCAGACCTAGTATTGCTATTTATGATTATTTGCCAAATGAAAATGATATTCAACAATTTATTTTGAATTTTGGGAGTGCTATTGGTGATTTCATTGAGTTAGTTTGGTTATTGATTGATTTAGGAATTTTAAATAAAAAATTTTTAGACAATCTTTTTATTTTTGGAATATATAGGATATTTGTACCTATTGAGCTGGAGTTTTATAACTTCTTTTAGTTCATTATAGCCTATAAAAATTTTTGAAAGGATAAAATTTGATGTTGATGATAAAATATGAATATTATGAAATTTTTGTGAAACTTTAAGTGTTGAAAGTTAGTGTTTTTAAATACATTAATGAAATATAAATATTTTTAGTGATTCTATTGGATGAAATATGATTTATGGAAGAAGGAAATTGGGATTTTTATAAGTGTTTGAAGATATTTGATTTTTGTGATTTTATAAGACTTTAAGATACTAATTTTTGGGGATTTTTGGTATATTGGGTATAATTTTAAGGAAGAGCAGTAGACCTAGTGGATGATATGAAGGGGATTGAGATAAGAGATTTGAATTATGATGGAAGGTGGAAAATTTTTGGAAAACTTAAAGTTTGGAAAGAAAATGAGTTTTATTTAAATGTATATTTGTTTTATTAGCATTATATTAATGTGTGATTTAATCAATTGTGTAGATTAAATGTGTCTTGGTGACTTGAGCTTTGTGCTTGGATTATTGTGGTATAGCATATTTGCTTTAACATGAGGTAACCACATTTAATTTATTTTATAAGTTTGTCATGGGTTGTAAGATGTTTTGGAAAACATCTTTTGAATTGTAAGTGTTATCTTAATTTAAAATTTGCTTATGGTGATTAAGTTGTGAAATTAACATGAAGTTACCTTTGAAAACTATGTTCTATATGTTTATGAATCATTGGTGAAGCGGATAATAGTTTGACATTATGATTTATATTAATGACTCTTTATATCCTGAGATATTACATTGTAATTGAGAACGCGATGGAAAATGAGAATATATGTGTTATGGAAGGATGATGACTGTATAGTTGGGGCTTGGGTTGTGATGAAGTCTGGAAAGAATATATATTTGGTACACCATAAAGTCCATGGTAATAGTCTCCACATAGATCATAGTGGTTAACATTATATCAGACCTTCCAAGTTTTGGACCCAGTTGTGGGCGGTTTTGGGAATGGTCAACTCTCGCGAGTCTTGGACCCAATTGTGGGCGACCTTAGAGATGATGACACTTTCCAGCCTTGGACCCAGTTGTGGGCGGCTAGAAAGGGGGCTCATTAACCTCATATTGACGGTTGACTCTGGCCAAGTCTTCTATCATTATAGGTTAGAATCCATGTCAGGTGATATAAGGAGGAGTTTGGTGGGGGAATTGTGTATAAATTGTGTGGTATTATGTTGATATACATGTTATTACGAATTTATTCAATTGAAACTTTGTTATTCTACCAACTTCTCTATCTAGAGTATATTATTATCTTTGGTATGGATTTAATCATCAAATACTCTTTTGGTTTATAAATGTTATCAATACACTTGTAAATGAACTTATCCTTACTTCACCTCTTATAACCCTTCTTGAATATTTGATAAATTATCTGTTGGTTATTGGGACTTTATGTCTCATCCCGTGGTTTCAACATTTTCAGGAGAGGGCCCCAGTATTGGTAGACGGGAAGGAAAAGAGCCAGAGGCATAGTAGTGTGTCAGCCTTTTGTAGGGCCTCCTCTTTTTGGGATATTTATGTAGAAGATGTATATATTGCCATATGTTTAGGCTTTGCATACTCTCTATATCATTTCACTCATTTTGAATTATGTTGTATCACTGCTAATCCGCTGATGTTAGTCTATGAAGTGGGCATATGCTACCCTGGTAAGGGTGTTTTGATATCGATTGTTTTCTACATGGGAGGTTCTATTTTGGATAGTACAGTTGATGTTTTAATGACATTAAGCCATCTTTGGGTTGAGATGACGGATTACTAAATTTTTTCTTAATTGTTTAGATGGATTTTTTATTACGAGATTTATGGATAAGAATGTTTCATGTAGCATATGATAAACAGTGGTATCTATATACACTTCGGGGTATAACCACATTTAGTCATTTATTCTCAATTATTTCTCGCATCATAATTAAACCGGGATTATCTAACCGGTCATATCAAATATTGAATTCATTGATAAACTTTTGGTTTATCTTTCTAAACTGCTGGCCTGTATTAAGTAGTAAACTTCTGGTTTACTATCTCATGACATACATCAAATTCATCAGTAAACTGCTAGTTTACTATTGTATGTCAAAAATCAAATTCATCAGTAAACTTCTGGTTTACTGTCATATGTTTTCAACTATGCTTATATACAAGGCCAGAGGCAAATTCTGCAAATATCATGAAACTTTATAAGTTTCTTAAATTGGGTAGAATTGAGTGCATTTTTAACGCAGAATTTTGTTCCTTTTGGCAACATATAATATTAGCTCTTTCAGAGCATTCAATGCACACACAATTTATTTAATATGCCTATATTTTGCCCTTTTTGTAGTTCTTATCAGTTTTTCTCCACTTCAGGTAAGAATTAGAACCAATATAATTTTGACCACACAACACCCATGACTGTGGTCATATCTCCTTTATTGACTATCACAATTATTATGTTTCACAATATTCACTTCTCGGAATAGAGTCGAGCTTATTAGGCAAAACCATAATTAAACCAACATATCAAATTTGATAAATGCAAAGTCATCCATTTATAATGGGATTTCAGGAGGATAACCAACTTCTGGTGGTTATACATTTCCTTTAAATTGTTCTAAAAAATAAATGGGTCTTCTATATATGTAACGTATACAATGTTATAGTTACTATTCAAGATTGCATACTAAAGACAAATATCAACTGTATGCAATTGAATTTTAAATATACATAATTCTGGATGAGAATTTAATCAATTCTCTTATCACTATATATATCCATATAATAGTTTAGTCCTCTATATTTCAATTTAAATAATTGCAAAATTTAATGATCAAAACAATTCTAAATGCAGACAATTAAATAATATCCTATGATTTGATTGAATTAAACATGCATATGGGAATCACAATTAAACTCAACATATAAACTCAAAATAATTTAATTGAATATTTAAATCATGGTAATTAATAACATTACTAAATAAAGATAGAGTTAAACGAACTTTATTTAACCCAAAATACTTTCTAGAATATTTTTCAATAAATGATGCAGAATGAAATTAAATCCCAATAAACATTAAATAAGATAAACATGCTTAAACGACATTTGTTTTTCACATGTATAAGTTCCAAATATAAAAATAATTTTATTCAAACATTTTGGAACTCAATTAAATATCCAATAAAATTAAACCATAGTCCAAAATATAAATCAGAGCCAATAGCCATGGCCTAAAAAGAAACAAAAGCCAAAATAATAGTTTAGAAAAATAAAATTCTTTCATTAAGGCCCAAAAATAAAAGCCCGAAATCATTTCCAAAAAAATGAGCTTCTAAAAACAAAATTTTAATATTAGCCCAAACCAATGGCCCAAAAAATATTTCTTTTTTAATAGTAGCCTCAGATCCAGAGGCCCATACGAAAATAGCCCAAAAACAGTGCTGGCCCAAGCAGTGTTTAGTGAAACGCTGCGTTTCACTTGGCGCAAACGGCGCCATTTCAATTGAACAGGGAGAGTGCGTCCTCCACGCGAAAACCGGCGTCGTTTAGCCCTTCTCATAGGCGAGTTGGGTTGACCTACCCGACCCGCTTCCAGCTAGTGATCCGGCTTCTCCTCTTCCCCTTCACCCGTCAACACTGTTCAACCCCTTTTTTTTAGTGAGTTCGTTCTCCAGTGACGACGGGTTTCCTTTTTCGATGACGGTGGGCATTTCAGGCATCCAGAGATTGTTTTTCACAGCATTTTTTTGTAGAGAATCACCAAATTGATGAATCTTGAACAATACATGTCAAAATAATGGAAATACACATAGATCCCTTTTTCAAAAATGAAAATGAAATTTCCGATGAAGAAACTCCATGGATTTCGGCAGAAAACTCTCAAACGTATAGAAAAGGAAGCACATGATTCATCAAAAGGATCACAAAATAATAAAGGAAAAATGCAGACAGAGATTGTGATTTCCCGCACATATATCTTTCTATTCATATTTGAAAGGAATAATTAAAGTTACAAACTTTTCTCAAAAAAAAAAATTCCTTGATGAAAAAAAAAATTTATCCTTTCCAGCCGAAGGCAATTATTTCCGATGGGTAAAGCTTGAAATCAGAAAGCATTTATATACACAGCAATCACACATTCACATATAGATGTACACGCACGAGACAGGTTATTAAGCTTTCAGAATTTGAAGGCTTGTCCTTCTCGTTATGAGAAGCCATTGAATCTATCAGTTTGCAGATTTATGCAAATCCATATATGCCAAAAGAAACTTAAACACGCATACACGTTTGAAGCATTTACCAATATTCAGGATTTGCAAACAATGATTAAAGTTCACAAAATTTCGCAAAAATCTCTCTGATGCTAAAAGAAAATTTCATTCTTTCCAGATCAAGAAAATTTTTGATCTCTTTCCAAATCGAAAGAAAGAGAAAGTGAGATTAATCAGAGTAATCTGGCTTTGACACTACACATAATAGAACAAGCTCATAATTAATTAAAGACATATCAGACTTATGAACTCTCTACAATTGAGACATAATGCAGCGAAAGAATCAATTTCTTTCATCATTCCTGTCTTTTCAGATTTAAATATAAGATTAATGATGAAAAAGAATACCGGGCGAATCTGTATCTAATCATGAGAGAGAGTTTCGTGCTGATAACGTGTTATAAATTTGATGGATGAGAGAAGGGAGATATGAGAGGAATTGAGAGAATCTCATAAAATGAAAAGGAAGAAGAAAGAAAGCCTATATTTATTATGGCTATGCCTTCTATTTATATGTATAAATTTATATCACGTTAAATCACTATAAAAGATTACATAAGATAATAAGGGAATATAAAATACAATTGGGAATAATGGGAGACATAAACATCCACATAGTAATATTTATAACAAAAATTTGTATATTTCAACTATATTTACTTAGATTCTCCCATGATCATATTAAACGGAAAAGGCCAATATATATATATATATTCACTTTTCTAATTATCATTCTGACTCTAATTACACATCACATCACTTCGTCTCTGTTTAACTAATACTTCTAAAAGATTTTTTTTTATTTGTCATTATCATAGTTTAAGGTCTATTAGTTCAAACTATATATTTGTTTTTATTAATTTTAAAATTTTAATACAGCATTGATTTTTATTGTTGATTCAGGCAGCATTAGTTATGAAAATAAATTAGAGAGGTCTTTACAAAATTAAAAATAATTTCAACGTATTAAATTCATCCTTAAGTTATCCACAGAACATTCAAAATAACAGATGAAAATAGTGTTATTCTTCTTGTTGAGTTCACGCGCCTTTTTCTTTTGCCACCAAAAAATAAGAAAGAGAAGGCGCGTTATCGTGTTCCGTAGGAAATAGCATTCGGAAGTGGAAAGCCCTAATTTCTTCGCCATCCCAATTGCTATCCAGCAAGTGTTTTCTTCACCGCCGTCCGCTGTTCCTCCGACATATTTATTATAGGTAACATAAATTAAGCTTGCATTTTGGTTCTGGATGCACAAGAGTGATTGCAACTTACAATCTACAATTCGTTGTTTCGTTAGGTCGGCATTCCGGATGGCTGGGACTGATGATAAAAAGCCTTCTGCAAAACAATCTTGTGGTTAGCTGTAGTGCCTTTTCCTCTTTCCATTTTGTGTCCGTTTCCACATTTTAGTATCTAAATTCGAAACATTTCAGGTGGGAAGAAGAAGAAGGAGGTGAAGAAAGAGACAGGTTTAGGACTTTCTAATCGAAAGGCAGACAACTTTGGGGAGTGGTATTCTGAGGTAGTTTTTTTTTTAACTTTAATCCGTTAGAATTTCATTTGATATTGTTGAAGAACTGTTTAGGCTAAGTAGGTTTGATCTGAACGTATTTCAGTGTGGTGCTTAGCCACAATCCAGTAGTTAGAGCAGGAGTGTAACCTGAGATGCATAAAGTAGACTTGACCTTGACTATCTTAGTGGAAAAGTAGTACACGTTATTTGTTCCTTTTCGATTGAATTTGGCTTTTCCAATATAAAATTCCATTGTCTAGAGAGTAATGCTTTAGTTGATTAATTTTCTTTTAATGTGACAGGTGGTTGTCAATGGGGAAATGATCGAGTACTATGATATTTCTGGATGCTATATCCTAAGGCCATGGGCTATGTCAATATGGGAGGTCATGCAAGTAAGTTCTAAAGTTCTTTACAAGTCCATGCGTGGCATCTTAATCTTAACTTAGGTGAACTAAAAACAATTTGAAGATTTTTTTAGATAATGGCTTAATGCCTTGATGTATACTAGTTATCCCCCCATTTCTGAAACTTCTCTCATTATGTCGTAATGTCATAGCTTATTCAATCTATCCCATTATTGGTGCAGCTATGAAAAACTCTCATTTCTCAAACATGGAAATGGATTTTCTTCTAGGCATCCTTCTTCCCAGCCTTACTGAGTTCAGAATTCTTAAATTTTTGTCATGTACTAAACAATGTGCAGGCATTCTTTGACACGGAATTAAAAAAAAATGAAAGTCAAGAACTGCTACTTCCCTTTATTTGTGTCGCCTGGAGTTTTGCAAAAGGAAAAGGATCATGTTGAGGGCTTTGCACCGGAGGTGAGTTTCTTTAGTTGTCACTTGTCAGTTAATGTAATCAGAGAGCTTACTGCATGAACATCCTCTGTTATAGAGATTGGTTTGCTTGGATGTGTGATTATCTGTTTTACGATACAAAACTAAATTTAGTTGGTGAAGTTTGTTCAGATTTAGTTAATGGAAGCTTTGTGCTTAGAGATAAGTGTATTTGAGTAATGAGGGATTTTGAATTTTTGATTTGATTACTATTTGGAAGGATACTTTCACTTTGATGCACCATTGCTGTTACTCTTTTTTCCTCTGATAAATTTCCTTTCCTTTCCTCTAATCTATTGGTCTTTTATTAGGTTGCTTGGGTAACAAAGTCTGGGGAAACTGATTTAGAAGTTCCTATTGCTATTCGCCCAACCAGTGAGACTGTAATGTATCCATACTACTCTAAGTGGATAAGGGGACATCGAGACTTGCCTTTGAAACTTAACCAGTGGTGCAATGTTGTTAGATGGGAGTTCAGCAATCCTACACCTTTTATCAGGTATTAAATGTTATTCTATCTCATTATTTTTATCTACTTGTTATTTTTTGATGTTTCGGCTATTTTAAATAATTAGAACTTTTTAATTTATGCAAGATGCATCAAAGATTGAATGTCAAGCATTCTTAACTTTGTTATGTAATACTTTGCAGTCATCTTTGTTTTCTCTATGATCTGTGGAAGTTCCTGTTTTGGTAAATTGGTTGTAACGCTTTTGCAACATAATAGTTGATGGGTTTGATTTTATGTTGTGATTAATGCTTTAATATATGTTGTAATTCTTAAATATTGAATTTCATATACACTTACTAACATTTGTATTTACTTTATTCGAGTTGTCATCCCATTATCAGATTCTAATACATACTCTGAATGCAGGAGTCGTGAGTTTCTTTGGCAGGAAGGACACACTGCTTTTGCAACAAAGGAGGAGGCGGATGCAGAGGTAAGGTGTTTGTTTCATGCCATTGGTGTTAAATTTGATATGAAGTACCTTTTGTGTAGAATTTCTCTTCTGATATCATTTATGTAATGCGGCTCACCTTTGCCCTTTTCTTCTCTCTGTATGCTAGAGTGGTGTTAAATCCCATTTTTATTTCCTTTCTTTGTCAACAGTTTCCCGTTTTACTTTCTAACAAGAACTGTATAACTTTTAGTTCTATTAGTCTTCCATTTTCAGTGTTTTAGAGCACTGTAATTTGCTTTGAAGTTGACCTAATTTGCTAATAAAACTGTGTGATCTGCAGATAGTGAGCTACAGACTAAATGATTTATTTTGACGGATAATGAATTAGAACCTGGTTTGGGTCTAACCAAACTTACTGGTGGAATTTGGGTTTAAGTAGTTTATACAAGGGCTCAAGCTTGAAAATTCATTCAGTAATAATATGATATTTTGATAACTTCTATGGCTTGTTTCTGTTACCCAGGAGATTAACTGAGCCTTGGGTGAAATTTGGATTCAAGTAGTATGTTTGGTTTACCATTTGATGTGGTTGTGCATGTTGGATTACTAAATTGCACATCGATCAAATGGAGTAGATTTAAGGATGATGCGGTTGCAACCAACATGTAGTGGAAGACTAAAGTTAGAAGGGGGCTGTTGATTAATTTGATATCAAGAAGTTGCTAGGATTTACATTATTATAAGGAACAGTATTGGTGCAAAGAATGAAGCATTAAAATAGTGTCTATAAGTTGGACAGCAAACATGCGTTTGTCTGATCTGAATTTTACCTTTTGCAGTTGATGTCATGAAATTGGTATTATGGATAAAGTAACACATGGAAATTCTGTTTTCTTGAGCACTTTCCCCCCCTGAATGCGATGTTTTAAAAGCTGTTCCAAACAAAAACCTGTTTTCAGGTCCTTGAGATACTGGAATTGTATAGGCGAATATATGAAGAATATTTGGCAATTCCTGTGATCAAGGGTAAGAAAAGTGAGCTGGAGAAGTTTGCTGGTGGGCTTTACACCACCAGTGTTGAGGTAAATGTCTGATGTGCTTGCATGAAAGCTGATATACATTTGAATCATGATTTGAAGCTTGTAAACTCGTGAGGTAACTTGTGCCAGGCATTCATCCCAAGTACTGGCCGTGGTATACAAGGTGCCACCTCACATTGTCTGGGCCAAAATTTTGCTAAAATGTTCGAGATAAACTTTGAAAACGAGAAGGGAGAGAAAGCAATGGCCTGGCAGAACTCTTGGGCATATAGCACTCGAACTGTAAGTTTTGATTTCTAGAATATAAATGTATTTCAGGATTCCTCTACTTCAGATTGTGTTCATATATTTGCGTTATTCCCTTAGATTGTCGTGATGGTTATGGTTCATGGGGACGACAAGGGATTGGTGCTGCCCCCTAAAGTAGCCTCTGTCCAAGTTATTGTGATTCCAGTGCCGTACAAAGATGCTGATACTCAAGGTATATTTAATGCCTGTTCTGCAACTGTGGATAATTTGTGCCAAGCTGGAATTCGTGCGGAATCAGACTTTAGGGATAACTATTCTCCTGGTTGGAAGTATTCGCATTGGGAAATGAAAGGTGTTCCTCTAAGGATTGAAATTGGGCCAAAGGACTTGGCAAATGAACAGGTCATTGAGTTGTCCTCTTGCTAAATTAACTTGTGCAGTCACGCATTAGTTGTTCAGTCATTTAGTTAATCGACACAATTTAAGTATTTCTCTTGTATCATTAATAGGTTCGTGCAGTTCGACGTGATAATTCAGCAAAAATAGATATCTCCAATGCTGGTTTGGTTGAGCAAGTCAAAGATTTGCTGGATAATATTCAACAGAACCTGTTTGATGAAGCAAAACGAAAGCGTGATGCTTGTGTTCAGGTTATACATACTTGGGATGAGTTTGTGGAAGCATTGAGCCAAAGAAAAATGATCCTGGCTCCTTGGTGTGATGAGGAGGTATGAATAGTTTGAAATTCGGGGGAAATCCAATTTCAAGTTTCTTAAAATTTCTTGAATTTGCACAAGATTTGGCTAAATCATTACAATGCCATAAAACATTTCTTCCCATTCATCACCTCCAAGTTATGAAATAAGTCCTTTTGTTTTTTTTTTGGGGGGGGTGATAATATTTTGCGGGAAAGCTATAATTCGTTATATATTTTTCTCATGGGACATTACATTCTATGTATGTATTTTCTATCCAAAAAAGGGAATCCTATCTTGTAACAGTGTTCTAAATTTGCTATATAAGTAGTGTGTGTCTATATAGATGTTATTTTTGGTCGGGAATTGTTGCCTAAAATTTTGACATATAACGTTTTAGGAGGTGGAAGTAGACGTAAAAGCAAGGACAAAGGGTGAGATGGGAGCAGCCAAAACCCTGTGTAGCCCCTTTGATCAGCCGGAGCTCCCAGAAGGTACTATTGTTTAATTTATTATTATCACTCGATTTTAAATGTAATTTTTATGTTTGATGCTTTAACTTAGTGGGACTCATACAATTTTATGGAATTCAAGATGAGTAAGCATTGTTTGCAAATTCTAAACACTGCAGCTCCCTACATCTGAAAGTGAATTGTTGTTGAACTCTAGAGGTTTTGCATGCATAACCTTCGATGCGATATTATCGATGAAATTGTTCTCTAAAACCTTTGTGGTTGTTTTTCCTTAGGTACCAAATGCTTTGCATCGGGAAAACCGGCGAAGAAATGGACATATTGGGGAAGAAGTTACTAGATTATTGGCTCCTGGTTGTGTTTTTAACTCAACTTAAAAACTATAATTAAAATTTGCATTTTTGGCGCGCATGACTGGATCCGTGGTGGTAAAGAAACGGTAGTTTTTGTTTATTCTGGGCATTTTTAAAGTGATAGTTTTGCTTTGATATTTTATCTTACATGATTTTAAAAGATTTCTCTTTTGGCCAGAACATGTGTTGAGATTAATATTTCGTCCCTGTGATGGTGTTGGTTCTGATTGCCCCCAGTACAACTGGGAGACAACTATTAGTGATTATCGTTCACTGTTTCGGCCTTACAAGATGGGCACTTCATGTCTATCGGTTCAAACAACCATAAGGAATGTAATTGTGATTATAACGCATTTTTTTGCATGTGATCAAACAATTATTAAGTGAAATTCATATGTTATCTAAAAAATTGAAGGAATTTTTAGGCTCAAGTT
>JANTPZ010091512.1:0-22332 GCA_025593235.1 Vachellia pachyceras
ATAGGATTTTCCCCAGTTTTGATTATAGGTATTATTGCAATGCTTTTACTTGTTCGGGATTAGCCAACTTAATGATTGAGAAATTTAGGAGCCATCTACGTCTGCAACATGCTTATCATAACTTATGGATGCCTGTAAATTTTAAGTATTGAAGAAACTGAGTGATCGAAGATTTCTGAAAAACAATTAGCAAGTCTTATCTATCTTCCACTATGTTGCCTTGTAATTGCATTGATGGTACAGTTCTTTTAATTTCTGTTTTCAGATGGTTGGTTGATGAGATACGAGAAAGTTTACCTAAGGTGAGTTGCTGACTTCAAAATAAATGCCTGGGTCTATAAAAGTATAAATATCTCTTGCGCAGTAGTTCATGACTTGTTTTGTGTTAATCAATGATGTTGCTATTGTTTACTTGTTCCCTGCATAGCACAAACATACGTTCCTGAAAGTGTCTGTGTAAAGTTGATTTCATAGTGCATATATCGTTTAATATGATGATGCAGGACAAACTCATACTCTGGGATGAAAAGGGAAAAGAGGATTTGAGGAGAGAGAAATAAGGTGTGGGTGAAGAACATTAATAATTTTTTGTTTGGTGTGGTAAATTTAAGTTATATAGGCTTTTTGAAATCATTTGGACATAATCTTCATCGTATTGAATGCAATCCCAGATATAACACATTCAACATACATCCTCTCCAAATAAAATGTTCAATTTTCCTGTAAAGTCTCTAATTTTGTAGGCAGTGAAAACTATGTTACTTCCCTTGGCTAATTGAAATTTCTAATTTCTCAGGAAAATATAAATTAAGGGAGAATTGTGATAGACTTAATTGAAAAGATTACAGGATTAAACTCTAGGTTACCAACGAGCTAATGGTTCGAATTAATGACCTATTGTTCAAATTTTTGGACCACGGGCCACTAAAGTTTATTTTACCCATCCAGAATACTTCTGTTATTCTCCATAGTTCTATATTGAACTAAATGACCTTTTGTTCAAATTTTCTTGATCTATGTAGGACTTCGATATCGTTCTTATTCATTGATTGATCCATTCTTGGGTTCTGTTTTTCCCCTTTCTCTTGTTTGCTGTTTTCACCAAATGATTTCTGATCTGTTTAATTGATATTTTGGCCTCCAGGAATTGGACTTTCTGACTGAGGCAAAGAACAGTGAGAAATGTTTGGAGAACTTCCGGAAGTTTTCTCCTCATATCGCAAACTATATATATGCACCAAAAGTGTATTGGAATCTAAGCACCTCAAAGTTACTAACAATGGAATTCATGGACGGTGCCCAAATAAGTGATGTAAAGACCATTAGAAGTCTTGGGATCCATCCACATGAAGTTTCAACATTGGTAAGTTCTTGTATGGAATTCATGGATATTGCCCAAATATGATTCTCGTTGGCTCTAGAAGATTTCAATTATTTAGAATTTAATTATTTAATATTTACTTTTTTGGGCATATATTTAATATTTACTTCTGGATTCTGTCCAGATTATAAGGGGATTTATTTTTCTGTTGTTATTCAATAGTTCTCTCCCTAGAACTTCTCCATCATATGTTGATTTGAGTAGCAGTGCTGTGACTGCCAATTCTTTAAAAATCATGTTCCTATTCTCCAAATAAACAGAATCGAGAATCATCTTCTGGTTCTGCTCAGCAAGTTTTTGTATTTGGGGCTTTGTTATAGACATTTGAGCTTCTTGTTTGAAGAATGACTTATAATGGGAATCTACTTACCCATTGTTAACCGTATTTCAGCGATGGAGTATATACCATAGTAGATGATGGATGGTTACATAATGAAATGATTGATAGGTGGTAGTCTTTGGGCGGTTTGTTCTGACAAATTATTATTTTGTGTTACGATGTCTTGGATTACACATATCATGGCTGTGAAAGAATGAGTCAGCAAAGTTGGTTAGTTGAAGGATAAGCTTTTTCTAATTATTGCATATGCTATGAAATTAGTGAATTGCATATCTGTCACCAATATAATGTAATAAAATGTGATAATTTTCTATGCAGGTCAGTCATACTTTTGCTGAAATGATTTTTAAGCATGGATTTGTGCATTGTGACCCTCATGCTGCTAACCTATTGGTTCGTCCACTGCCTTCTAGCAGAATGAACATCCTGGGTAAGGATTTGTGCCCTCGTCAAACTTGAAGTCTTTCTTTAATTGTGGTTGCAAGATTTGGGATACTAGTTTACTCTGAAAATGCCCCACAAGCAACTGGAAAACTCTAACTTTTAGCATTTGATACTTATTATTCCAGTGAATAATTGTGTCCCGTCTTTTGTAGTCTAGCAAAATGTTGATATTTTAGTAATGTCTTCTCTGCATTGCTGGTGGGCCTAATCTTAATGGGCCTCAGACTTTTAAGGCTTGTAATGGGAAGAAGCATAATAAAACAAATTACAATGGAATGGTCCATGATGGATAGTTTTCCAGGTAAACCCACTCTCACATGATGAGAATTGGTTGGGTGAGCTGGAGGAGAGGGAGTTCTAGTGTGAGAAGAGGGCTGATTCATTGGAGGGGAAGGGAAAAAAGGCATGGAAAGATCTTGAGACCGGGAGAGACCTGCCTCTTGAAAGCAGAAAGCCATTTCTTTATTGTACACCTTTCTTATCTTTTCTGATACTCTAATCTGGGTTATGATCATTTTCCATGAGAAACCCTTCAATAAAAGCTAGTTGTTGGGGTGGGAGAACCATCTTACTTGGGCACTTCATTGAACAGCTTATCTAAATGCCATTCCTGTTACAGCTTGACTCCAATGTTCCAAAAAGAATGGTAACGCTGCTGGTGTGATTTTGAGCATCAAAATATTCATCCAAGAGAAAAGTTTTGGATGTCCGTATGTTTCGTATTTGCTTGTAATATGGGCCCCCACAAATGGATGACCACAAAAAAAAAAAAAAGCTCCCCACAAAATGAATGTATTATGTGGGAGTCATTTAACAAAGTGTATAACCGCGTCAATATTCGGAGAGCATGCTTTGTTGGTGTAAACATGTAGAAATGGCACAAGATGCCAGAACAGGTGGAACTTGAGATATTGATGGAAATGATAATCAGGAGAATGTGTCCATACTGGTGATTTTAGGAGAAATGAGGAAGATAAATTTATTCTTGCAATGTAATTCTTCTGGATGAATGCTATCTCCTTGCTGCCTCTTTGAGATTATGATTAAAATTTGAGATGTGGGAGCCCGTGTGTGTCATATCTTGGTGAATCATTACTTATTTCCATTTGTTTTCCTCAAAATCTCTAATTTATTTCTTATCTCATTTCTCATATATAGGCAAGAGGAAACCGCAGTTGATTCTTTTAGACCATGGACTTTATAAAGAGCTTGATTTCCAGACAAGAAATAATTATGCTTCCCTATGGAAGGTCTATTACTTATTTTTCATATTTTCCCTGATATATCTAATTTGAGATTGTTGATTGCATCTCCTTCATTCTCTCCTGTGATACAGGCATTGGTATTTGCTGATGCTAAGGCAATAAAGGAGTATAGTGCAAAATTAGGTGCTGGAGAGGATTTATATGCACTATTTGCAGGAGTTCTAACCATGAGACCATGGAATAGAGTTGTTGACCAAGCTGTGGATCATTTGGTTATACAGGGAAGCGAGAGTGAGAGATCAGAATTGCAGGTGAGCTGTTTAAGGGCAATTTCTTATGTCTTTTGTTTTTATCAGCCTTAGATTAATACTGTTCTGAAATTTGTGGCATGCTTGGCACTATGGATGTAAAGGGAATCCCTTTCTATCATTTTCGCAGAATGTTTATTATGCTCTCATAGTCATTATTTAATAATAACTATTCTTCAAACTTTTTAGAAGCAGGGTATTATGATCATTTTACTTCATGATTTTTTTTTTTCCAATTCCATTTTCCGTTTTATTCTTTTTCATTACCAAAAATGCTGGGTGAAAGCAAAAGTTATGGTTGGCATAAGAGGAGAAGGGTATGTTTGGGTACAGGAGAATGGAGAGGATCAGAAACTTATTTTCGTGTCTTGAACTTTGTGACTGTGTATCCAAACTTGGTTCATGCTGGGTTTCTTACTAAGAAAAGTTCTCAATCCTTGCTTGTTCTATTGTGTATTGTGCCCTGCAGTTGAACTCGTCCTTGAATTTTCTCAAATATAATAATGTTCAGTGCTTCATGTGTGTGTCTATCCTTTTGCCACAAGTTGTTCATTAGTTAAGAACTTGTAATAATTAGGTGTAAGTAGAGCAAGGTTCAGTTTCTTTGTTGGTATGGTGAATCATTAGTCTCTCTCTCTCTCTCGACCTGAAAGTGAATCATTAGCATTTGTAAATAATTAGACTTGTGTGTCTAGAGTAATATGAAATAAAACTTTGAGATGACTGTGCTAATTTGTTTTGCAGATGTATGCTTCTCAGTATTTCTCTCAAATCTCAGAGCTTTTAAGGAGATTACCACGTGTAATTCTTTTAATGCTGAAGACAAATGATTGTTTACGTGCAGTTAACAATGCTCTGGTACAGACTATTCTACTTCTTTGTCTGCCCTCTGCTTCATTACACATCATGTGACCTTAGGATATGTTTGGCAGAGTAAATAAGGAGGACTATGTTTTCTTACAACTAAGTGAAGGGACTGTGAGCAGATGATCATTCCCTCGGAAATGTGGGTTCCATCAAATGAGGGAATGGTGACTTAACTGAATTTTCTATTCCATATAATCAGATGCAATTTCAATTATCTCCTTGGCAAAAAAAAGCAATTTCAATTATCTCCCCCAACCTCAACCACCAACACTATTGAGTATTATTTTCACTGTATTTAAAATATGTTTTGTCTACCATAAAATTTTTAAAGAGGTAATTTTAGTGTTTTCTATAGATGGGATATTAATCTCGTTGGATTGATTAATAGATTAAATTCTTAGAGTTGAAATCATTCCATGTGTTTTATTGACCTAGTCCTAATATTACTTGTCAAAAATCTAGATATCTCTGAGTTTTACTCCACTAGGTACTCCCTTTCCTATTTTTTTCCTCCACCCCTATATCTTCCTAGCTGTCACGGAGAGAACTGGACCCAAAATTACATGATGGCAGAGACTCCTTTTCTGGCCTATATTGGCTTGCTTAGCATTATCCTTTGCTGACTCTTGAAACCTTCTGTTAGATAGAAGGACTTGTTGAATCCTGAGGAATGTCTCTTTATAGACAAATTTGGTCATACCTCAAGCTTAATTTTCTTCTATAGTACCGATAATGCTAATGTTGAGAATATAGTGAAGTTGAGCAGCTTGCTCAAGTAAGATTCTATTTATTTTTGTCATGAAAACTGCCAGATACACCTCCTCCGGCATCCTTTTTAGGTTCTGTTAAAACAAAATATAAGGTGATCATGCTTAGGCTAATCATTTGTATCTTTTTGCAACTTCCTGAGTCCGTATCTAATTGTAAGCCCCCTGGCTAGGCTGGCGTCAAGGCAAGAGGTTCTCACATGAATAGACATTTGGATGTTCACTCAGTATTTGAACCTTTGAATGATTGGATTTGTCGTTCACTTGCTCAAAGCGATGAAGCCAACTCGACCTTCATATTCCCTGCTTTCATACCTGAGTGAAGGGAAGTAATAGCTAGGGGTAAAACAGGCTATTCTATCTACGAAATCACGTTAAAACTGGCAATTATATTCTAAGGGAATTTATATTGTTATATACAAAGTGCAGATCACCCTCTATGTACATTACGGTTGAGGAGCTGTTTCTGTTTTTTATGATAAGACATTGATATTCATGTTTTGTTTTGGCATCTTGGTCAGTTGCAGGGATCTTCTCTGGAGACATTTTATATCATTGGTAAGGTTTCTTCGAAGGCTGTGATTGAGGCGAAGATGTCGCAAAGCAAATCCCTTTCAACTTGGTTGAGTGTTATATTGGATGACATTTTGCTGGAAGTGCGTCTCTGGGGTATGCAGATAGCCTTGTGGCTCTTACAGCTCAGAAAGGCGTTGTGTTGGTCAAACCAAGGATCATAATTTTAGAATGCAGACCTTCCCTGCCAAATTCATTTCCTTAATTAATACATTCTTTTGAAAAGTAAGTTACTGTATTCTTTTTTTTTTTTTTGGTAAGGAAAGTTACTGTATTCTTTGTCCCGTGGTCAGAATTACCATTTTGCAGATTCTTTAGGGCACGGATCGATAAACCATATTTTAGACTGAAAAATAGGAAGTGAAAGTCACAATTTTTGTTATAAATATATAATTTAGCATTGATTCTGATACTCGAAATTTTGTTGTAAATCCCCATTAAGAAGGGGAGTAGCTCGTTGAAAAATAAAGAAGTCAATAGAGCTCAATTTCAACTGAAGCATCTGTAACTTGTTTGATGACGCTGATAAGGATCGTGAAGTTTCCAAGATGATGTAGTTATTGTCAACTTTATATTTCGTCCTCACTTTCTCGTTCATTTGTGGCATGAAGTCTAAACTCTGAAGAGCAGCTTGAGTTCTCAAAGCCATACCCTGGTCCTTAGCTATCAAAAAAAGAAGCAAGACTCAGTAAAGTGGGCATCTTCACCTCACATTGATATCAGAAGACTTGTTGAGATTCAGACTAATTTGGATGGAGTTTAGCAAAACCACAAATAAGAGGAACCTTTCACCTCACCAAAAACAATCAAAGAGATTGCTTTCATATGATTTGAACTTGAGACTTCTATTAAACTGGTACATGTAAATGGTATAAAAGATTCCTGTTTATGAGTGTGACAAGTCTTAGCCTAAGTGCCTGACGTAGGTTTCAATCGAGGACTGGTCAATATGTCACATTAATTGTTTTTTCTTTCTTTTTTTTTTAAATTTTTGAACTGAATAATAAAATGGTTATTTATGGTACCAAAATGCCGAATGATGATGCGAGTAGTGATGGAAGTTAAGGTAGCTGGCAATGAATGAATGAATGGGTAAACTCCTTTACCATATATGGCAGAGGCACAGCTAATTGTAAGGGGGAAAATGTTTTTGTCTTTGGAAAGAAGTGTAGTACTCGAAATTTTTTAATGAAAATTACAGATGTGGGGGAAGGCCGGGCTTTAATGGGGTAGTTCCGTGAACCTCCCTGCGAAGACTGGCGATGGAAAACGGAGGATCTTAATGAAGTCATAAAGGAAAACCTACTCCTTTCAGCTCCCCCGCTTGGTGACTTTTTACAATTCATTTTTCTCAACTAATCATTAATTGCTTTTGCATTAATAAGTGGATCTCATTTATACCTCATTTATTAATTGCCTCTAGCTACTTTCTCCTTCTTTTGCTCCCTCACATTTCCATTTTGCTGGGCATTCCTACCCTCTCAATTAAATCAATCGCATTCAATACATTGTCAAATATTAAAAATGGATATTTTTTTTAGCAAACATTTGAATTTGTTTCACCATGTTGCCTTTCTCACACTTTTACTTTTTATAAACCTGAAACTCAAGTTATCATTGAAAAGGTAAAGCATTTCGTATATTAATCATACTATTACCATTGAATTATTGGTGTGACACACACACACACACACCAACTTGTTACAACTTACGTAAGGATTAAACATGAAACAATAAATCATAGTAGCAATAAGCTTTGACAAATGCAAGTTCAAGATTTCTGATTTAAGTTTTATCCCATTACACAAGGTTTATATGAACCGCATGGGAATATGGTGCTCTATTCATAAGTAAATATTTGACCAAATTGTTAATGAAAAAGTTCAATAATTTTATTGGGTAGTTTTTATTTTCATTTACCATTTTTTATGGATTCCATGTTATTTAACCTGCCCTCCACCTCAACGCATAATTTATAAAATTAATGAATCAAATTGAAATAGTGTAACAACTTAGATGACTCTCTTTTAGATGGGGTAGGGACGCACTTTTGCCTAGTGTAATTATGACTAACTAATTAGGAGTCCTCTTTATTGTATTGTGTTTGAGTCTTGTTAATTACGTTTATTAATATTTTGGCTTCTCTTAATTTACAGGAATATAAAATTATTGAATTATATTTATTCGAACTAAAATTGTTAAAACATGCTAAATTGAAGAATAGATAACATCTTGTTTTTATCCAAGGCTAATTTTTTTCGTATACTTTGAAATTTTTTCTTCAAATTATTCAGTAAAATAAACAAAGCGGAGCGAATAATTTATTATCTAATGTTTATTTTATTTGTATATGTATCATTTCAATCCTTTAATGAGTTTCAACTTGCAAGTTGAGATTGAGATAAATGTAAAATTTAAAATATTATTTTCCTTAAAGAATGTAAAATCATTGAAATTCAAAATATTGATTAAATGTTGAATTAATAATAATGTTATTTGTTTCACCAAATAATGATGTTATTTGTTACTTGTATTTCAAATTTCAATACTCAATTGGATGCTCTGAATAACTTACGACCTAAAACGATTAATGAATCTTTAAAAGAGCAACAACAAAAATAGAATCACACTCTTCCCGCCATAATTATTGGGAGTATATCGCTAAAGAAGTTTGGGAAGATAACAAAAAATGAATTTGAAAAATGTAAAATATCATACCAGTATTTAATATAAAGTAATGTGAATTGCTTATCAGGTGTGGTTAATACCTTATCCAAAATGGTAAAAAAGCTGATTTAGGATTTTACAATTTCAGATTTTTCTATCATTTTCCCAATAAATGTTTAATCATAAATATAAATTCGCTTAAAATTATTGATCATTTTTTTCAATTTTACTTTCATTTAATTCTTATTTAAAAAATAAAAAAAATGAGAGCGTGAGAACACTTGGTAAATTAAAAGGAGAGAAAATTTTAATAAAAATAAATTTAGAAAATTTTATATATATTTGATGATTCAATTATCATTACTTGGTATGTGAAAATTAGTTACAATAAATTTATAATAAGGACAAGAGTGATAAGTTACAATTTTTAAAATGAAGTTTATTCTTTTTATTAGTTACATTATGTATTCGTTCAAAAATTTAATTCGCTTTTTTTAGAATTAAGATCCATTTTTACTTTGGAAGTTTTCGCTCCATGAACACTCAACATCCAAAAGTTTTTTTAGGTGTAATGTTGGTTTGAAAATTTTAAATAGGAGCAATGTCATCCCATAAATATAAAAATATAACAATTTCATCCTACTATGTTAATAATTTACCCAAAGCTAACGATCAAAATTAACTTTGGTAACGACGTAAGGCAAAATTGCTACTTTTTATATTTCCGTAGTGATATTGCATAAAAAAAAAATTTCAGGTGTTTAATGCTTCTAAGCAAAAATGGGCCTTAACCTTTTATTTTATTCTAAATTTTTTACATATTTCATTTTTTTTCTGGTTATTCTCTGGCTTCTCTTTCCTTAACTTCCCCTTATATTCACTCTCTTTATAAAAATAGATTCATTCGATCCTTTTTATTAACAACAACTACTCAAATTGTACAAAATGAACTAACAATTAAAATTTGTTAAATGCAATAAACTGGTAAAAGATATAATTTCTTCAACCATACCTTTATTATGAAGATAATGAGTGTGAGAGGAGAGGGAATGGTGAGAGAAAAAAAATAGAGATGGGTGGGAAAAGATAAGAGATAAACATATAATTAATTGAATATAAAAATAGAAAAATGCATTAAAATTTTTAAACAATCAAATTGTTGATTATATAAAAAAAATAACATTACGAGAAAGAATGTTGTTTATAAATAAGACGAGACTTATTTAAAATAAAGACATATTTAAAAAATTATAAAAGAATTTTATTATTTGTTAATATACATTAGTTCATGTTCTTAATATAAGAGTTAATTAATTTTTTAGAGAAATTAAATAAGCTGAATACGCTATTTAAAATATTTATCTTTATCATTTTTTTAAAAGTAATTTGCTTGACACATAAAATTAATATATAATGTAATTATATGTATAAATAAATATTTTTAAGTAAATATTTATATTTTTTATTATTCCTTCTAAAAATTAATTAGCCAGTCATATGTAAATATATTTAACAGCGGGTTGGGTACGGTTAGGACGACCAATAAAGTTGACTTAATTAATGTATGCTCAAACGAACATTACGCATACGGAGCAATTACGAGAAGACACATTTACGTTTTACCAACCAATGATTTTCCCCCACAAAGAAGGCACACATCTCTTTGATTTTTGCACATTTACGATTTCTGTGTTTTCGTAACTTGGTCCTTCTCTGGGAGTTTAGGCGCCAAGGAAAAAGCTCCCGGCGGTGGCGGTGCTGCGGTAAAGGGAGGGAGGGTGGGCTTTCAGGCTGCTTGGTATCCTCCTCCTCCTCCACCTCCACTTAGCTAACCAGAGAAATGGTCGGACCGGAGAGGCCTCAGTTCGTTCTTTTCGGATCCTCCATCGTCCAACTAAGTTACAGCTATGGTGGTTGGGGCACCATACTTTCTGACATTTACTCTCGCAAGGTACTACCATAAATTCTCATCCATTTCTGTTTTGACTCGATCGTGGGTTTTATTCGTCTGTGAATGGAGATTTCAATTTGACTTATTACTAATTTACTTGATAATGCCCTTATGTTTATTAATGTGTTCGTGATTCGTCATCCTTGATTTCGTCAAAATGAATAATATAATAATTATTGTTCTCCTTATAGTACGACGTTTGAAAAGCCAGTTGCTTAATAGGACAACAATTCACAAGTTAACGCGCTGTTTAGTTTTGCTAAAAAAAACGCGCTGTTTAGTAACTTCCGAGGTTTTGGATCTTGTAGCTTCCTTTTTTTAAGATGGTGACGATATATGCTGGCGTTATGATTTCTGCAACAAATTATATTCCTCCTTTTCTAAAACTGGTTGAAGTCATAATAAATTCTCGTTGAATTGTGCAGTTCTAAACTTCTATTCTGCGTAATAGATACTATCTGATATTCTGTTTTAATCTCCTAATATCATTTTTCATTAAATCCACAACGCTCAAATTTGAAACCTTGCCCAAGGGATCCTTGGCCTGACCCAACTGTCATTGGTTGCACTTCAACTCTTGGTTGGATTTATTCTTCAAAACGTAACCGAAATTTTAGCCAGGGTCTTGTCCATGGATTTTGTCCATGAGCCCATGTAGGCCCTCCTTGGTATCATGGTATGTCGGAAGAAAGGGGAGTTGTTTTTATCTTAATGTCTACTATTCCCTTGTAGTGAGGGTGGTATAATTCATGACTTCTTGAGCTGATGCATTGCATGTACTCGGGTATTCTTACATTTATTCAGCTAATAATGTACCGGATACAGAAGCATAAAGAAGTTATTGATGTTTTATAGATTAATTGTTGTCCTCTTATTTGTGGTGTTTCAAATATAACGGCCTCTCTAGGATTTCTATCCTCGCAAAAGATTTTGATCTTATGTTTATCCTCCCATATTTATATTCCCTTACAAACGTTTTAGTGACACTAAAACATAGAAAGCCATTATATATGCTATACATATGATCCACATTCATAAATGTATTTGCGTGCTTTCTTTCTTTGTTTTTTTTTGGTGAATATTTGCGTGCTTTCTAGTTATGAAGTAGAGAGCAGGATTTATGCGGAACCTCTTCTTTGTGATTATGGCCTTGTCAGGACTCTCGAGTCTCCCTCTCCCCCCTCTTTTCTATTATAAAGTAGAGAAAAGGATACATGCCCATGATTCACTTTTGTTATTTTCTATTCATTTAGCTGTACTGTTATTTGACTTTTTTATCAAAGCCTTAGAAAGTGTCTTAGCTCCAGATAGTTAAGAGGATACAAGCATGTATATGACTGATCTTTAAGCAAACTTTCAATTCAATTCAGGCAGACATATTGTTGCGGGGATACTATGGATGGAACTCAAGTCGTGCTCTCCAAGTCCTTCATAAAGTTTTCCCAAAGGTATCTCTCTTCACTAGTAAAACAGTCGTTTTTAGGCATATGCTAAGTTATCAAATGAAAATGCTTTAGCAGGGTTTTTGATGGTAAGAATCTGAATGCACGCCCATATTTTAAGATTTAGGATTTGAAGAGAGGGTTTTCTATTTTAAAACGGGCATAAGAGCTTTATATAGGTGGTTGGCTTGCGTCATATGATCCCTCTTTTTCCCACATTTCAGGATGCTGCTGTACAGCCTTCTCTTGTGATAGTTTATTTTGGAGGTAATGATTCTATGGGGCCTCACTCATCTGGCCTAGGCCCTCATGTACCTCTTCCTGAATATGTTGAAAACATGCAAAAGATTTTGATTCATCTTCAGGTACTTCTGTTTCATCGCTATAGTTAAATTACCACTCACCATGTTCTCTCTGCTGCACATAGTCTTGCATATGTCACTAGTAGACACTTTCAACCCTAAACACCTGTAAACAGGGAAGCTGATTTTGTTGAAACATAATAAGTTTGAGAAATAAGAGTGAGTTATTGGAGGGTCTTAGATGATATATGAAACTCATTAATTCTTTGACCTGCGATTACATTGACTTTTATTTCAACTGTCCTATGTTATCTGAAGATGGTTCCTTATCTTTAGGAGGTTTGACGAAAGGAGAATGATTGATGTTCATTAATATAGTTTTTTATGCTTCCTTAGTGAAATATGGTTTGCTGGAGAAAAACCATTGGGAACTGTATTATGGAACTAGGATATGAGTTATCTAGACAAGTTAAATTTTAGCTTCCTCTGGGAAAATGTCTAATTCCTCCCTTTTCTAGAACTGGTGGAGCCATGGAAGTGAATCTATGGTTTTGAATTTTGACTTTATCTGAGTATCTTTGCCCAGCATACCCTAAAAAAATGCAGCGGGAAAAAATGTAAAGGCTGTTTAGTGCTCCCTGGAAAGCAAAGTGACCAAGAATAGTGATTCTGGTTGAATGGAAACAATTTGCAATGAGAAGCTAGTAACTCTTTTCCACGAAGTATGATGTAAATGTTGCTGTTCACTTATATAACTGGGTGGTCCTTTGCCTGCCAGGATGAGAATTTATATTCATTTTTTTCTTGGTGAGAATGGTATGATAGATAATTTTAAGTATGACTATTGTATTTCAGAACCTCTCAGAAAAGACACGTATAATTGTTCTCAGCTGCCCGCCTGTCAATGAGGATAAAGTTCGGGGGAACACTAGGTAATTTATGGGTTTTTTATTTTTAACCCCTGATAATTTGATTCGTTCTAAATCATCTGATTTCCTTTTCCCTTTTGAATAGTGGAATTTTTAGTGAACTTGTAAGAACAAATGCGTTATGCCAAAGCTATTCAGAGGCTTGTATCAAGCTATGCAAGGAGATGAATGTGGAAGTTATAGATCTTTTTAACGCTCTACAGGATGCAGATGATTGGATGAATGCTTGTTTTACGTAAGTTTCCTTGATCTATCTGTCTTCACTCTTCCTTTTTCTCAAATAATCCATGCAGTTCCAAAAATGGGCCATATTGCAACCAAATTATTGCATTTCCAAATCTTTTCTGGCATCTTGTACCTGCTCTGCTTTCTTTTCAGGCTAGTTTAAAGCTGCAGTCTTTCATCTTAAACGCACACCAATCGTTGAACAATCTTTATGAAATCACTCCTCAACGCCATCACTGTTTTCGTCTAATCTGTTGTCATTCGTAAAAAACTTATAATGAATGGATTAGAAGCTTTACAAAAAAGTCACGCCTACTGTAGAAGAGAATGAAGCTAAATATAAGTCTGAAGAGGAGTTTGATGTCTTCTATTGGAAACATCTTTTGCAGTGATGGGATCCATTTATCTGCTGAGGGAAGCAAAATTGTAGTAAAGGAGATCTTAAGAGTGCTTAAGGAAGCTGAGTGGGAGCCAAGCCTTCACTGGAAGTCCATGCCCACAGAATTTTCAGAAGACTCAGCCTTTGATCTTGTTGCAGCTGATGGGAAAACTACATTAAATCCCTCGGAGTGGACCTTTTATAGGGAGATTCAATGGGACTAGGTTATGTTATCTTTTATGATTTGGTCTCAATTATAGAGATATATAGCATTTACCTTATATCCCTTGACTAGGAATTTCATTTAGAAATGAGTAGAATATAGCATATCTATAACTAGAGTTGGCGCTTCATGAATTTGCGGAGCTCAATTGTTCATGACTGTGAACAGTGCAATTCCCTATATATATGTTTTATATTAGACAATGAGTATTGATTAATCCAAGTTATGTTTCATTTTTTTTGGGCAACACAAGATGAAAGTTTGCCAGTTGACTGTTACCTTGGGGACAAGCTTGAGAGGGCTTCAGTGTGAACTGAATAGGTATTACATTTTGAGGGATGGGCTAGGCACAGTAAATGGCTATGCAGCACATGCATTCAAATTTATGAGAGACTTTCTATTTATGCCAAATCAATATTTAAATGATTGTTGAGAGATATGTCTACATTTAGTATATAACATATATTGGATAAGATTGTTTTCAGTAGAAAGATACACGTGTTCAAAAGAAAAATCTCCAAATTTTCAACTGCTTTTCTCCAAGTATTTAAATTATTCACACAATTTTTTTAATGTTTTATTACATGAACAAAAGCAACATCTAAATTTAAACTAAATTATTATTTATAATATCATGACATGTGCAATGGAGCCCTGATCCTTATCCACATTTTATTTTATCCATATACCAAATTAAAATATTTCATAAACTAAGGTCTTACTTGACTAGGGTAAGAAGGAAGGGACAAGTTGGACTTTTCCAAAGGTAATGAAACACATTTTGGGATTGTTTGAATTAGCTTTAGCAGCTATTTTTTCAATGTGAAACATTAAGGAAAACTTTATGACCTTGACATGAAACCTGATGTTTTCCCTACATCATTAATAAAATTAACTAACTTCAACAAGATGATATTTCATCCTCTTCTGACAAAGAAAAATCTGAAGAAATTTTTCAAATTAATGTAATAGTGTGATAAGAAGATTTAATTTTTAAATAATAAATTTTCTTCCAAGCTTCTTCAAAACTCCCGCCAAAACAAAATATTTTACAACGTTAAGTCAACGCCTTTCCTGGTTCTCTAATAAGTTTAACATAGAAAGTCAAGTCTCATACTTCCCTCATAGCTAGGTAAGGAGTTTAACTTAGTTCTACTTTTCTAGCATTGTCATTGTAATTTTTTTTAAAAAAAATACAAAATCAACTTGGCAACCTGTGTACTAACTCTACGTGAAGTTTTTTTTAGTTGTATCCTCTTGTTAAAAATAACTCTGTTTAGGCATTATTGAGTGATAGATGTGGATATTTTTTTAGTGAAAATTTGAACTGTAAGTTAACTTCTCAACGACAAATGTTTTAATGTAATTAAACCAATCCCACTTTAATAATTAAGCTTGTGTGATGTGGTTCTTGCTTGTTTGGGAAACCCTAAAAGCATTTAAAAAATATTTCACATGAATCGAGGTAAAACTTCTTTAACATATTTATCTAAAACTTCTAAAATTACTTAAAATAAGTTAATTCAAATATTTGTTAGAAAGGAAAGTTTTTACCGCCGTTCTACACTTCTTGTAATTTACACCATTTCCTAATCACATCTTGAAACATTTGTTTTAACTTGTGGGATTAATCGTAACTTGAAAATAATTTCTTCTAAATAAATTTAACATTCTCAAAATTTGTTTCAAATTCAAAATAGACTATTATTATAAAAAATTAAAAATTTCAATTAATTGGAGAAATAAAGTTAATTTGCAATTATCAGTACCAATCAATATTCATAAGTAATTAAGTATAAAATCTATAAGGAAAATTTACCATCAGATCCCAAGCAGCCCAATTAATGAATAAAAGGTCCAAAAGATTGGTAAAATTACTATCATATCCCAACATTAGCTAGTCCGATTGTTATTGACGGATAGTGAGGTTGTTAACAACCGGACCAGCTACTACATGAACCTGATAATAATTTTGTTAATATTTAAAATTTTTATTCATTAATTCCTCTATTTAACACGTGATGGTAAATTTTTCAATCTATAAATAAACTTCATTGTTCATAGATAGTAGACGGTGTCACTTTTTAACCACTTGTTAAAAAAAATCTAAATTTCAACTTAAAAAGTTAAAGGATGTACTTATAATATAAAGTAACCTTGAATGGTTTACAATATCTGAATAATACAAGGTTCTCTTCTGTGGCTTTTTTTTTAAAAAAAAACTTAAAAAAGTGTGGGTTAATGTTTAATGCAGAGTACACGAGGGCAAAGCAATGCCGCTTTTTGTCGACGTGGCACAGCTTCCTTGCACTTTTCACTTCGTCATCGGATCGAATCCACACGTCCAGATATTTTTCTCCCTCTCTTTTACCTTCCCCACGCGCAACCCTCACCTTCGCCCGTTGACCCTCACCCCAAAAATATCTTCCTCTTCGCATTTCCCCAAATTTTATAATTTTTTATTGCTGTTACCGTCAAATTTTAAGAAGACGGTGGAGAATTACTTCTAAATAAAATGGATAAATATATGAAAGAAATTATTTCATTTTATAAAAAATATTATTAAATGGATTTTAAACTTTTTTAAATAAAATGTGAAACAAATCCTATATTTATGGGTATTTTGGTTTTTACTCTTTCCTGTATAAATACTTAACCTTTAACAATATCCTAAAAAGATTTAACACGCACGCTCTTGCGTGGCGTGTGAGGTCCTGTGTTTCAATGAATTACGACCTTGTATAAATATTTTTCTTCCTTGGTTTCAGATTTCCAGCTTTCCAGTTGTTGAAATGAAAAGCACTGTTTCTGGATTACCTCAAGGAGGTAAGTCTGTGGTTTCTTTCTCTGTGGGTTTTTCTTCATCGCTCCGAAATTTACAAACCGACTTTGTCTTGCAATGCCTTCTCCACCACTTTCATATCTCAATGAATCCTAATCTTCATCGTCTTTCGTGCATGTATGTGGATGAGCAAGTTTGATTCTTCCTCCGCCGTCGCTGAATCTACCATGGAAGATCCCTCCGGACCCCGCCAAAACCTACCTGGGAAAGGTCGCCACCGGGCATCCCCAACCACCACCACCACTGCCAGCACTACCACCACCGGGGACTCCGACGGGGAAGTGGAGGCGGCCGAACAAGGCGACCCCAAGGCGTGGGCGGCGTTTAGCAAGAGCTTTCGGCAGGTGCAGTCGGTGTTGGATCGTAACCGCCTTCTGATTCAGCAGGTGAACGACAACCACCAGTCTAGGATTCCGGACAATATGTTGAAGAACGTGTCCTTGATCCAGGAGCTCAATGGAAATATCTCCAAGGTCGTCTCTCTTTACTCTGATCTCAATTCTGATTTCTCCACCATGTTCCAGAAACACGCTGATAATCGTAACGGATTACGTGAGAAATGAAGGGCCTGAAGAATTTATGATCGAATTCGTTCCTGTAATTTCAAGTTCTGGGTTGATGGGTTCTGTAATTGCTAGCAAACTCTAGTCGTGTTCGTGTCCCTTGAAATAAATTATACTTATTAGCTTCGGATAGTTGATTATGTCTTCGAGTGGGTGGGAATTCGTATTATTTGTTGAACAATTTGATGCTAATATTGGTTGCTATTTTGTTATTTAATTAGAACAACGAAAGCAACGCGATCCATACTCCACTTGAACTTCATCATGAGATGTTTATGATCTCTCCCGTTTTGGCCTTATTGATTATGTGTAATGCATATGTAATCGACTATGGAATTCCTCTTCAAACCACTTAGCTAGTCATTGTGGAATGTGCACTCTGCCCAAGCATTATACATTGTCATGGCAAGCAAGATCTGTGAAAGCAAGAGAAAAATAAGCTGTATTCTTTTCGTCTTTGCTATTTATTTGTTGTTGAATAAGAAGGGTCAGTTTTGTTTGGTTGAATGCTAAAGTTGAATAACTATTCGTAGAATGAAATTGTCATCTAAAACCTTCCTCCTGAACAACAGTCTGATCTCATATGTCCTTGTGTTCCCAAAGTTGCCAGTTCATAATGACACCTGTGGGTTATTAAGAGATCATGGAGCAAATTTTGCCCGAACTTGTGTTTGACTCTCTCTGGAAAGATAGTTCTTTGTGATCCTCAACTTCAAGTATTGTGCTCTCTATAAACTAAGCAGTTATCTGAATCTGATTTTGAGTTATTTAAGGTATTGGATGACTAGGCAATGGATAGAGATGGGTTGCCTTGCCTGGGCAGAATGGAACCGAACCATCTTGGTACTCTGTTCTTTAACAGCTGCCGCATATGAGACAGTATGTTGGAGGAATGGTTTCAGTGTGTGATATAACGATTATAATTTCTCAAACCATTCACTTTGAAGACTTGTTAGCTAAGCTCTTGTGGTTTATACGTATCAATGTTGTGGTTCTCAAGGTTGAAGATGGAAGAAATCCAGACCTTGTTTCAAGGTTTCAAGTATCATGCTTTTGAGGTAAATATATAAAATTATCAGTGTGACATGTGAGAGGATAGATCTGTGAAGACACACTCCCTATCTTCTAAACCTGATAGTATTGCGACTGTTAAAAATGAACTGAAAATATGTTCAAAATCTGGGAATTAGTGCTTATTAATTTGAAAAGGGATAGGGAGAATAACATTTTATTAAACTCTCTCGGCATTTGAAAGTTCAAACTGCAGTAGTAGATAGTGTGGCGGAGACTCAATAAGATCTGCTACTTTCCTGCTATTCATTTCAATTGGTGTGGTAAGGAATTCAGATGAGAATTAGATGCATTGCATTTAGGTGGATAAATTTAAAATGGAGATGTAAGAGAGGTTCTCGATTAGATTTTGTTGTAGACAGAATCACCATTGATCGTACATTGTGGGCACATCAAAATCTCTTTTGCCAGCTAGTTGGACTTCTGCAGCCTCCTCTCCAAGAAAAGGCTAATCAAGGGAATTATTCATGAAGACCTCACCAAAGATCTAACAAAAAAGGTTAGCTTATCATGACATAGTGAATCAAATTTTAAATTGAAGATTCCACATTTATTCTCTGATAGTGTCTTAAACATGGTTATTTTAAATAAGAGAATACATATACTTAGTTATAAAAACCTTGACTGTGTTTGGAGCCTTGGAGGGACAGTACGGAAATGGTTCTGATCGAAGACGTGCGAATCAATTTGAACTTGAGTATACATATATTCTTTCCATTTCTTAATTATATATATCGTTATTCAAGGAGATCACATGCATTCAAATGACAGAAGCCAGAAATAGTCTAAGATTCGCAATTGTACTCCTTTTTCACTTTGCCTCGTCTTTATTCTCATAAGCCCAGATGCTTATGAAACCATTAAAATTTCTTGTATCAACCAGTAATGATATCAAACTTATCTCACTTATATATACAACGTCATCAATGAGTAAATTCAATTCATTTGAAAATGCTATACTTTGCTGAATTCACAAGAGGTTCAGTCATTAAGAACACATCCCCCCTCCCCAGTCCCCACAACACCTCGCTGGATTAAAACATAATTTGCTACTAGTCTAACGCCAAAATTTGTATTTGTACATAAAAATTTGACTAGTTTATAAACAAACTGCGTCTTCACTTGATTAAGCCTCATGTCTGAATTCCGGGGCAGATCCGTTTTAGATTTTTAGGTTAACAGATATTTACTGACTAGAAGATTCAGTTCTACTACACACCACACTGGGAGGATAAAAAACCTGAAATTTTTTTTGATAAACAGGACGAGTAGTTCAATGAAGCTCAACTTGGTCAAATACACAGCAAAGTATCATGAGGTGAATTCGCCACTGTCAAGTATAAGAACCTTGCCTTTGGGCTCGCCATTAGCGCTTCCTTGTGCTTCAATCTTGTACACAACGTCCATCCCCGAAACAACCTTCCCAAATACAACGTGCCGCCCGTCCAACCTTCCAAAGAAATCAGATGCAGTCATGTAAGCTTGGAGAGTGATGCTACAAAGTATAACTAATTCAATTCTTCCTACATATTAGGCCTTTTCATTCATTCAACTCAAACATTGTTTCAGACAAATACATGAAAGAAATTTATAATTCTATTGACTCAAGGTTCGTAAACATTCCGAGCCACTACTGCAAAACTATATTACATTACCAACCAGCTAGTTTTAACCGTTGTTATAAAAAATTGTGAGCCATTTGTGTCCGTTCCAGCATTCGCCATGGACAAGTATCCTGATAATCATACAGGAAGGTTGAGAACGTCAGATATAATGTATTTATTTTATTCTTAAAACACGTAAATATTGGACATTTCTTCGAGGAAATACTTCACCGACATATCTGCTTATAATTCACTTGGTCTACATATGTTTATGAAGGAGGCCTAAGGAAATATAGAATTCACTCGTAAAAGCTGACTTGATAAAGAATAATGTCACTCAATTATTACAATTTACAAGTAATTGTAGCTTCCAAATGTGAAACGTTATCATAGCACTGCCCTCGAAGAGCTGACATAACCAACAGCTACCCTATTGGGAGGTCACCGGGACAATATGAGATGGCTAAATCTGACATCCTATATTATTCGCTTAAGTAGGATGGTTATTTTTTAGAGGTTCTACTCCTTATTTAGGTTATGATATATATATATATATATATATAGGCACAAGTGCTTACCTGGTCCTTTATGCTTCACTTTGAAGTTTTCATCAGCAAACTTAGAACCATAGATTGATTCTCCCCCTCGTCCATCACCACGGGTGAAATCACCCCCTTGGACCATAAAGCTGGGTATTATCCTATGGAATGTGCTACCTTTGTAGTGAAGAGGCTTCCCGCTTTTTCCCACGCCTCTCTCTCCTGAGATAAGGGCTCTGTTTAACTAAAGATTGAAAGAAGCAGCAGAATTGGCGCTGAAATTGGCATTTGCTACTTGAGCTTAATACTTGAAGATCTCAACGTGGTTTCATTATCAGATCATATACTTGAGTTTTCGTGCATAAAAGGAGTAAACTTTGCATGACACTAGATATGAAAGGGAGAGAAAGTTGGGGAGTTACCAGTACAAAGTGCTCGAAAGTTTTCTGCATGAAAGGGATGTGAGATTAGTAACCAAATCCTTCAAACGAAATTAATCTGTCTCCACATGCAGCCGAAACAGAGTGATTTACTGCACGGTTGCATCATATTCATACCTACAGTTTTTGGAACCACTGCTCCAAAAAGTCCCATGACTATGCGACCTGAAATAGGGATAAAAATTTAGAAAATATTGTTCTCCTAATAAACATAATCCTACTATCATAATGGTATGCATTACTATCTTTACTCGCTGTGAACCAGGCATTTAACAACAAGTACAAAACAAATGGGGATTAAAACGTTGTCATGCCTTCATAAATAGAGAGTGTGATAAAAACTATGCAGTTTAGAAAGCCATTCACATAATTGCGAGAAATTAATTAAGGAGCAATACTATATTACTCCTATTTTCTTTCTCGGCTTACAGGCGCTTTATCTGATGTCAGCTGTGCATATTATTTTTTGTAGCAAGAAACGATTAAGAACGTATTGCAGCTGCAAATTTCCTGGAGAGGTGCTGGAAGACACAAGCCATCTTCCAGACTAATTTGAAGTCAAAACAGCCATGTGCGATGCCTTAGATTCAGTGATACATAAATTTCTTTCTAACACTTACCATGTGATTCGATCCTAAAATTCCCTCAATAATGACCAAAAGAAGCACGCAAAAAAAAAACTGGTAAATAATGTGGAATAACAGGCTCAAGCTTTGATTCGTATTAATGGAAATTTCAGGGATCTAATAAGTTGAAAAATACCCGCGAGTTTCCCATCGATCTCTATATCAAAAAACACTTTGTGGGTGACTCCCTCCAAATCCTTTTCCGATGTGTTTTCCTGCAGAACATTCGATCGGGGAGAGAGAAAGATGGTAAGCATTTAGGAGAGATCCTGAAATGAAAGAACAGATCGATCCTTGATTCTCACCGAATTGTGGGCAGTGTCAATGGCCTCGTGGTGAGAGGAATGGTCTCTTCCGTTCTCTATCAGTTTAAGCTGAAAGAATGCTATTGTCGCGCACAGAATGAAAACCCATAAAAGGCAAGCCGAAACCACCGTTCTATTGGCTTTAATCGCCATTGTCCGAGTTCCCGCCAGCGAGCAGCAAGTTCTTCTCCGCCAAAAGTATAAAAATGGCCATCCATATTCCCATATACTCCATTCACTCGGTAGTTCGTTGCTTTCTGGAAAACTTTGACTACGCTTTCATTGGAAGAAAGGTCGAGTGAAAAGAAAATGCTAGGTTTGCTCAAACAAAAAAAAAAA
>JANTPZ010091513.1:0-20118 GCA_025593235.1 Vachellia pachyceras
TATTAGTTGAAGAAGAATCATCCCAAAACTGTACATGTCACTCTTTTTATCTAGCTTTCCGGATCTTTGAAATCTGTAATAATGTCAATAATCAATTACTCTATAATGAATAGTTCTTTTAGTTCATTCAACACATAAGTAATCTCTGGCCTTTGAGTGAACAATGGTAACAATAAGTATTGTTCATTTTATAAGGAATAGCTAGCACACTTATCTTATTTTTATTTTTATTTTTTTTGGTGAGAACACTTATTTTTATTGTAAGAAAAATTCGGAATTTGTCTAAAAAAATTTCTTGCTACTTTCCATTTTGCCCCATTTATAAATTCATTATCACATCCTCAGAGATTTATTTCCTTATTATCTCTCTCATCCCCCCCCCCAAAAAACAAACATAAATAAGGGTGTTTTTGAGACAAAAGTTACAATTTTTACATATTGATACCAACCAAATCTTTTGTCGATGCAATTTGGTTGAGCCTTTGTTATAAAAAGCAATGAAGGGAGTAGTATTGAAATGCAATAATAACTTACTCGGGATCAATATAACCTGGTGTACCAGCTGGCTGAGTTGATATATGAGAATCTATTTCATTCTTAAATGCTCTGGACAATCCAAAGTCAGCAATTTTGGCTACCTTAAATTTATTTAATAAAACATTGGATGGCTTCAAGTCTCCATGGATTATAGGAGTCTCACAACCGTTATGTAGATATTCCAATCCTGCAGCATCATTAATTAGATTATGTAAGGTAATTAAGGTAAAATTTAATGTGACTGAAGGAGAGAAGGAAAAAAACATCACAGATTCTCTAACCTTTTGCTGCATCAACAGCAGCTTGAAGTCTCTCTGTCCACTTTAAAACATTTTGGGTTTTCTCTGTATAAATCAATTTGTTGATCAAGAAATGAGCCTCACAAGCCAAAATATGTACATGATGATTTTGTTATTATTATTATTATTAATAAATTCTCTTTTGAATTTGTGCATCAACAACCATAGGATAATGAGAAGTTCACGCGTATTCTCTTCTCCTCATGTTTGTAAATCACTTTAATATATTTAACGTGGATAAAAAAAATTTAAACTCTATTAACTATCCACCTTCAAATTTAACAATTTTTAATGATATGACTTATAAATAATGCCAATATAACTGTAAATAATGGTGACTTATAAATAATACCACTAGATGGAATTGCATGGTAAAATTATACATTCACAAGAAAAATTAATGATATGACTAATAAATAATGACAAATAAACCTTATCTATGTTCTAAAATTGTACTAGCAGTATGATATAAGATAAACCTGACAATAATCCGCTGAGGTCTCCAAGGTCCATATATTCATAAATCAATGCTTTCACATCCCTTTCATCGCAAAATCCAACAAGTGAGACTAAATTCCTATGATGAATGACTGTTAAGAGTTGAGCCTACAAGTTAATAGTTAGCTTCATTATCATTGAATAACAATCCAACGTATTATTATAAACTAATATATAATCTAATGATAAATATAAATAAATACTTTAAAATGATTTATTTTGGTTCTTTAATCTAAAGACATGACTTATATTAAGCATTGAGTGACTAACTGTTTTAAATCTAAATATTACTTGAATTTGATTTCTAACCTCTGATTGAAATTCCTTATACCCTTGTCTTGAAGATAGGGAAAGTAACTTCACAGCAACCTGCATACCATCTTCTAAAGTGCCAAGGTAAACTTTGCCGAATCCTCCTTGTCCGATCATTGTTTCGAAGTTTTTTGTGATACAGAGAACCTCTGAGTAAGAAAAAGTTTGATTTTTTGGTTTCACAACATCCTTCTTCCGAGATTCGGGGGACAAAACTACACAGTGTTAAGTCAAATATCTTGAAACCTCATAAATGGACGAACATATATAATTATATATAAAGATAGATCAACAAGTGATAGCATACATATATAAAATCATATATAATACCTGTTTTCATTTTAAATCTCCAGATCACCAAAGAAAAAATAAGAATAGTGACAATGGCCAAAGTCGAAAGTGATGCAGCAAATGGAATCACAAACTTATTGTGTTGTTTCACTTCTTTACATGAACTTGAGGGACAAAGACCAGGATTGTTGTCCACACTGGTAAAATAAAGCAGCATTGTTAATTAGACTTGAGTGGTATTTGTATAATACTATAATTTTTAAGACATTTAAAAAATAGTTAAAACAATCTTCGGTTCCTCAAGTTTACTCCCATTTTATCTTAATCCATGGGTTATAAAAACTCCCATTCATATAAGCCTGCATAATGTGTACCAAGCATATGAAGAAAGAAATTTCTCTCTCCGTCTCCTTCAACTGAAATTCCTCTTGTGCATACTAATTATGATGTAAGAATAGAACTTTTATACAGTCAAGTTGTTATTAGTTAAAATGGTAAGCAGCCTCATTCTGTTAAAAAAAAAAAGGAACACCAGTTTAAATTCGAAAAAACATATTTGTTGAGAGAAACGAAAATATTTACGCCTTATAAGCATGGCTTGTAAACATATAAGTTTGATCATAATTTTAAACCAACTTGATAGAATTTGATAGTGAAGAAACGTAAACCTTAGTGTCAAATTAGCCTTTTCCCTCAAAGCCTTGGGAATTGTACCCGTGAGCTTATTTCCTGTAACATTACTGCAAGATGGGAAAAAAAGAATGGAAATTTAAGATATGTGGCTTCACAATCACATAATGGATGCTATAATAATGAAATAATATTAGCTAGAGCCGAGCCCTACATGAATTTCAAATTAGGAAGAGTTGCAAGAAATTCTGGTAGTGGACCAGTCAGTTCATTGTTTGACAAATCCCTATGAGAAAGACGTAAATATTATTCAAAATATTTAATGAAGAGATTAATTGATAGTATTTGAATAATGTTTAGATTATATCTAATGCCACAACTTACAAGGACTCCAATTTTTCCAAACTAGCAAGCGATGGAGCTATTACTCCAGTGAGTTTGCTTGAGCTCAAGTTCCTACAACTCATATATATGTATATATAAATCACAATTTTGCCAGGAAGGGAATAATCAGTAGCTTATTTGCAATTTATGGAAAACTTTTGGACATATTAGAATATAAAATCCTAACGGGTTAAAGGGAAAAAATGTATTTGAAGGGATACATGGCACCCCAAAGTTTTCGAGATGCAATTATATCATGAAAGTTTAAAAAAGAGGGAATTGTCGCTCCTTCATCAAAAAATTTAAAAATCAACTTTTGTTTGCTGACCATATTATGTAGGGGCTAAATGACAAAAATGGTTTGAAAATTTTCTCTGAAGTGCACTGAGCACTCAAAATCGATGGATTTTTAAATTATTTAGCATTCTTAGCATTTCTAAATTAGTCAATCAAATCTTATATTAAGTGTTATCGGTGGTATTTTTTAATTTATATGCTATTAAATGTAAAATTTCCGAATTCCCCCAAAGCAATTCTTTCCACCTAAACACGTCCACCATCAATGATCCACAGGAAATAATTCACCACTGGGGAAAATCCAACCCATTATTAACTATCAAATTAGAAAGAATTCATCTTAATGGAAAATTAAAATCAATCAATCTCAAAAGACTCAAATTTGTAGAAAAAACTAGATGGAGAATCAAAAGTTTTCAGTCAAATTCTTGAAATCTTACAGAATTGAACTAGAAAAATTGTTGGATGCCAAATTAAGTGAAACCAAGTCCAATAAAAAAAAACAAGTTGATGAGGCTGATAACTTTTTTTACTTCTCCATATAATTTTTTCTACAAATTTGAATTTTTTGAGATAGAATGATTTTAACTTTAAATTGAAATTAATTTTTTCAATTGGATTGTTGATGCTGGGTTTTGATTTATGCCAGCAGTGAATTTTTTTTTATAAATCATTGATAGCGGATGGATTTGTGTGCTATGGATTTTTTCAGGGAAATGTGCCATAGGAATTTCATATTTTAATTACATGTAAATTAAAAAAAATATCACATCTGATCTTAATATAAGATTCCATTGACTAATTTATGAAAATTAATTAAGGAAGCAAAATAATTAAAGAAAGTATAAGTTTCTGGTGTCCAATGCCCTTTAGAAAAAACTTACAGGGCATTTTTGGCCTTTGACCCAATCCTAACACTAAATTGTTCTTGAATATATGCTTTCAGATATAAAAGTTCAAACATGAGAGGTATTGAAGTGTGACTTACAATGAAATGATTCTTATGTTATCATTGCCATAACTGCAATTCAGATAGTCCCAAGCTAAGTAAGCTGGAACACACGGGTCACCTTGCCAATGGATTTTGTAGACCCCATAGACTTGCCTGATTTCCTTAATAGCTTTAACTACGTATATAATTTCCAATAGACACGCCAGAATTATTCTTTTTAAAATATATATATATATATATATATACTGATATCTAAGATAAACAAAAGATGATGAAAAGGCAATAACAAAAGAAGAGGAAGAAGAAGAAGGGATTACCATCTTGTGCAGCTGTAGGGGAATTTGGTTGCGGGAGGGACTTATAAAATTCAGCTGCATTTAGGATAGGAGGAGCATCTGAACCATTTGCTGCTGTAATTGTGAGGCTTATATAATTACCATTGGTGATCTTGTTGGAACATAGGGTAATGGGCTTCAAGTATTCAAGAGTAAGTTGTTGAGAGGAAGAATTTTCATCACCAAAAGTGACATTGATGATCCTTTTGAGGCCAGAAGGAAGCTTTACAATTTCAGCAAAGTGAAGGAACAAATAATATTGAGAGGGTACGTCATAGTAAATACTCCAATTTAAAGTTAATAGATTGGTATGATTTGGGGGTTGTGATGCAGTTCGTAATACTTCCCATGGAAGTCCATAAACGGAGTCATTTACCTTGGCTTTTTCTACACTTGTTTGTAAGACATCCCAATCGGGATTATTATCATTGCTCCGCCACAAGCGATCGTATACATCGTCTTTGTACCTGTATTTTTGCAGATCATTTTTAACTCATTTATCTCTTAAGACGATATGATTTTAAGCAAACTTGTCCTTAAAAGTTTTCGCAGGGCCGGTGAAGCCCTGAAATATTTGTTGGAAGTAATATTGCTCGAAAAGTTTTAAAATGGAGCAATGTTACCTCTTATTGTTAAAAAAATTATTGCTTATGATTGTTAAAATTTTTAACAGCAAGGGAAATATTGCCATGTTCTTAAACTTAGGGATTTACATTGTTCATGGGGGAAACTTCTAAGGCAAATTTGCATTTTGACCCTATTTTTTATTTTCACCCAACACCCTAAATTATCTTCTTAGAAATTGCCAAATGCCAAAATATATTATATAATATTGGATGCAACTAAAAAATATACTTTTAAAGTATTTCAAGAATACAGAAAATATTTAGGGTGCTGAATACACCTTCACCTTAAATTTAATTCAAAATATATGTTATATTGTTTTCCATCTACACAAACACTACATATAGAATACCCATCACATCCTATGAAAAATTCAACCTCATTAACTCTACATTAAAATTCAACAAAATTTCAGCTCTATCCATGTTTATTAATATCGACTATAATGTATGAGAGCAAAGTAAACACAAAATAAATGAAGGCTAAAATTATACATTGTTATGAAAATTTAATTTGGTGATTTATAAATATGATCAAATAAAACATTTTCTCTCTACAATCATAGCCAGACAAGAGGAGTATTTATGGGTAAAGCAAGGTGAGTCCAGAATGTTGAAAAAGAGAATGGATATATATACCTGGTCCAAGTGGGCATTTGGGCAGAGCCGAAGTCGACTCTTGTAGAATTAGACCCATCAATAATAAGGGGAAGCGGAGTGGTAAAGAGAGAGTTGTTCAGAGGCCTTAATTCCAAAGAGTTGATAAAAGGAGTGCCCTGTCCTGTGTTCACCAAGCACACTTGTACCATATTCTGTGTGTTGCTATCATCATGCTCCATTATCATTTCATACGGATAGATTCGGGGAATAGAAGAAAATAATCCAAATGTGGTCCAGTAATTGACCCCAAGGTAAAGGTCGAACACAGGAGGTTGGAGTTTGAAGTCATGATTGCCATTAGCAAATATGGCTCTGATCAAATACTTGTGCTTCTGATTCTGATGACTCTCTTGTTGTTTTGGTTTCAGAGTGTAACAGTTTCTTTCTCCTTCTGGAAAACTTCTCAGTGTCATTAGTTGCCGGTTTATGGTCGGAGCATGCTTGGGGACGTATACGTTGGAAGCAAGATTGGTTCCACTGTCAATGAAACCTTCATCTGTTTGATACCAAATCCCAGTCGCTTCGTCCACGTAATCTCTTCCTGCTCCACAGTCTATGCTTATGAAACCTACAATCATACATATTTTTATAAGATGGTTGGCCTTACCCTCTTAGGTCACTTGATCATCACTCAAGAAAACTTACTAAGTTAGGTTGTTCAATCACACATAACCAAATATCCTATTCCTTCACATGGATTCAAAATAAAAATATATAATCACGTGTAATTGGAGAACTTAACGTAATAGATATAAAGAACTTGAACTAAGTGTAATTCCTTTTTCTAATAACATAAAAGTGTTGATGAGTTGGGTTTTCCAAGCTCAACCGTGGTTGTGCATCAATGCTCAAAGAGCATTTACAAGAGCATTTACAAATCGCCACAATCCTCATGTGAGTTGTGGGATTTGAATTCACCTTGAGATAATAATTATTCCCTCCATTTCTTATTATAAAATCCAAATAACTAAACTGTGTCTTTGAAAACAAACTGTTGAAAGTAATAAATAGGTAGAAAATGTACTTTTTTAAAAAAAAAAGTGCCTTTATTTATAAATGGATTGGTGATAGCATCTTCTTGAAATACACGAGTGAGTCAAACAGCTCTTTGTAACCTGCTTGTATTGATACGGGAAAGAAAGCTTTTGGGAGATTTTTTTTCCCTAGATCTTATGTGACTCGTTCTCCTGTGGGTGGAAAACAATACATTTCATGTTTTAGCATCACTCTAATTTAAAATTATAAACAATGACTAGGAGAATGTAATACAAATTTGAAAAATAATTCCATTTTAATGTTAGTAAAAGCCAAAATTATTCTATTTATTCCCAAGCCCGTTTAATAAGTACCGGCAAATAGTGGAAATGATCGATGTTTCCATTCGTTTAATTAAAAGAGGTATTGATGAAATATTAGATCACTTTTAAACAACTGTAACCATAATACAACTAAGACCAATATGCATGATTTAGTTGTAAACCCCTTACAATAAATACCAGGAGTATATCCCTCGATTATTCTGAATAGCAACTTTGTGTAGAATTTATATATGGTTGATTACCTGACTTATCACCTTCTGCAACAGACTGTGCTGAGTCTCTAACAGCGATGAAACAAACAAACAAATACAAAGCTAGCATCCATATAAGAGACGATCTGCTTCTCATGTTTAGACTTTATATTTCGGAAACATGAAGAGAAATGAATCGAAATGGCTAGCTCAAAGATTGCCAATGCTTTTAGAAGAAAGCAAGGAGCCTATATATATATATATATATATATATATATATATATTTCCCTAGACAATGACAACTTGTCTCTGGTTGAACTTGGTCTAAATATTTGAGGTAAAAAGTTGGTCTGAATATATAGAAAAAATTAATTATTTGATTGCTTTACTTTTTCTTAATTTTTCATCTTTTCTTTTAATAGTTGTGCGTTTACTTTCATTCTTAACTTTCTGCATTGTATACTATATTTAACTATTTCTGAAATGGTTAAGAAAATAAAGATACCTGGACTCACCCTACACTTTTTTTTTATTTGTTATCCTTTCCTCAAATTTCTTGGTTTGTTTATCAAATTAGTTTCATTAAGGAATAAAGGAGTATAATATAAAAACTTGTAAATTTGCATTTTTTTTCAGTCATGAATCTTAGCTAACTAAATTAGGATTAGTGACTAACAGAAACTTTAATTTCTTATGCGGATTCCTAGGAATAATCTCTAGTCAGAAATTTATATAAAGTCACTGTCATTTTTAACCTATTTAATTCTCTATATCAGTCTATTCCATCCATTTCCAAAGACTTGGCATTCTTATCAGCTAATGGAGGAATATTGTCTTCATAGGCTAATAAAATTCAAACAATCTAGATGAGATCCAACTTGAAAGATAGCTTCATGTTATATTTACTCATTTGGTCATATTCATTAAACAAAAAGAAAATGAATTTTTTTAGTTTTGTTCACAAGGTAGAAGGAGAATTTTTTTATATAAATGTACAATAATTTTATAATTTAAATTATTAAAGTTAATTAATTATTTATTAAATATCTAAATGTTAAATAATTTTTAAAATTCCCGTAAGGTTATTCTTGTTATTATGGCCTAAATCGAGCCTCAATTACTGATAAATAAATTTTCTCTATATTTTGGGGCTATGAAATTTTCTGATATTTTAATCAAACTTTGATTAAAATGGTTAAAATTTATAGCCCGTTTGATTTATGGAATGCAATGGAATATACTTGGTGGAAATATAACTTAATGGAATAATGATTTATAGAATTTGTTTGATATATTATTAAGGAATCATGAATAAAATTCATATATTATCTATAACAAATAAAAAATTGTGAATTTTTTTTAGTTGTATTAAGACTAAAAATGAAAGATATAAATATCTAAATATTGATTTATGAAATATAAAAGCACCTACATATTAATTTATATAAGTTGTAATCTAGATTACATTGTAATGAGGATTATAGTCAATTGTGTTAATATGCTAACCAAACAATGTAATCAATAGAATGCATCAAGATTAAATATAATTCATTTTCATGTAATTGAACCAAAGAGACCATTAGTTTTATATTTTTCATTTTCTTCGTAATTTCTTAACGTCATTCCTTCTAACCTTTTCAACCATTCAAATGTTAATTAAGAAAGAAAAGGGAAGAAAAATTAGAAGGGAAAAGGAGAAATTTTTCTCCCTAACCACTCCATATAGTACAAGCAATCCCATTAATCGCCTTTCTAATTCGGAATTGACTTCTACCATTGATTAAACAGTGTCTGACACGTCAAAATTTGATTAGGGCCGTTTGAAAGCTATAATAGAAACTTAGGTTTTGTCCAAATACTCATATTTTTTTAAAAAAACTATTTCAGAGACAAAACTTAGATTTGGAACCTAGTTTTTAAAAAAATTATTTTCTTATTAAATTACATACTCTTTCCTAATAAATTCTTTATTTCCTTTTTTTCACTTTCTTCTTTCCTACTTATTTTGTTTCAAATTCCATAAAAGCCAATAACTTTTCAAACATATTCACATTTCAAAACCTAGATTTTGCCTCAAAATTCGTAAAAGATATTCTCTCAAAATCTATTTTCCATAACCTATGTTTTACTTTGAATTCCGTAAAAAATATTCTCAAACAAACTTTCAAATGAGCTCTCAATCACAATTGTTAAGATTTTTCACATAAATTATTATAAAGTAGTATATAAAATCATTTTAATTGACATACAAATTTCTGCATCTGTTTTAGTCGACGTAAAAGGTTCATTGGATTCGTATATACATTATAATACGTGCTACATGATTAATCATATGCTGGAACATAGTTTTATCCTTTAAATTCACGTTATGTTTTAATTTAAGAATTTCATTTTTAGTCCTTTATTGTTAATGTTGTTAATTTTAATTAATGGAAAATGGTGACTCAATAATTTTAAATGGTGATTACATAATTTTTTTGCCGAAGATTACATAATTAAGTGCTGATAAAACATGATTATATTTTAAAATATAAATAAGTATATTAAATAATCATTAGTTAAGTATCTTTTAACATCATTTAATTGTAGAATAATTATTGAATTAACATTTTTTGTTAAGTAAAACTAGCAGTGTTGGTGATAATTGACTAAAAATTTACTTTTTAAACTTAAATGACTAAATTGAAACTTGATGTAACTTAAAAGACTAAATGTATGTTTTAACCTTAATTATATTGTTTCCCTGTACCCTTGACCATAATATCATAAAAAATCTATTACCATGAAATTATTTGAATACACACGAACTTATTATGTACTTCTTTGAAAAAAAAATAGGCGACTAAGAAAATATCTAATAGAATTGTATATAACAACATATTGAAGTAGTTGAATAACTATGCAAGAGATTCTTCTCTCTAACTACCATATTCAAATAAATTTTCAATAAATTCTTAAATCTATTTTATTCTTGATCAAACCATTTTATTATTTCCAACTACCAAGCGTTCACCCCGGGCTTAGAGTACAAGAGTTGGCATTGTTAGTTGACCGATGGACATGGATATGACCCATCTTTATAGAATCCAATGAAGATAAAATATTTTATCTATAACAATTAAAAATTGTGAAATAAATTTTTTATTGTATTAAAATTAAACTAAAAATGAATGATATAAATATTTAAATATTGACTTATGAAAGATAAAGCACCCACACATTAATTATATAAACTGTAATCTAGATTACATATTTAAAGATTATAATTATGATTATCTGATTTGATGTACTCTACTGAAACAATGATTACAGTCGATTGTGTTAATATCCCAACCAAACAATATAATCAATAGAATGTATCAGAATTAAATGTAATTCTCTTTCATGTAATTGAAGCAAACGGGTCATTAGTTTTATATTTTTTTCATTTTATTTATTATTTTTTAACTTCATTCCTTTTAACTTTCTCAAACATTCAAATGTTGATTAAGAAAGGAAAGGGTAGACAATTAGAAGGGAAAAGGAGAAATCTCTCTACCAAACCACTCCATATATATAATACAAGCAATCCCTTTAATTGCCTCTCATAAGGAATTGACTTCTACCTCTGATTACAGTCTGAAGTTATTTATGTGTGGTTTGCTTTGGGATTACCGGAGGAGAAATCCAAAAATGGTTGCTTCATTTATACTGAACTAATTGTCCATTATTAACTTTGTAGTGCTATACCAATATATAATATAAAATTTAGTATTCAAATTATGAAGTATACAACCTCATTTTTAAACTCTGTAAAATGCATGGAGTCTAATTAACTTTATGTGTAAAAGATGCATGAATTCTTCTATTCCCATAGGTGAAATCCCTTATACTCTAACTTTGAAAGGAAATAATTTCAAATTCAAAGTCACTTGGAGTATTCTTAATCAACAAAAAAGATGACTGAATTCTTTAAACCAAATTGTACGCAAAAGAAGCTAAACAAGTGATGAGGCTTTTTGTTCACAGTGGGCCACATAATTTTCATTAAAAACCAGAAATTTTAATTTGTTTGGTTTGGAATAATTCCGAATACAGCAATTTGTGGAAGCATTGTCCAACGCATAATAGCGATGTTACCATCGTAGCTATATTACAGTAGTTCATAGCTACAAGTAAGATATAATTTATAATTAAGTTTTGAAGGTTATGAAATGAACAATTTTTTTTTAAAAAAAAGTGTAGTTTTAGCAACTTCATTAAAATGACTCAAATATCTATTATAAATTTAGAAAGAGAATAAATGCGTTCTATATAAAAAAAAATAAAAAGAATTTTATATCATTTTAACAGAATTGTTAAAATTGCACAATTTTCAAAATATTATGTTTTTACTTTTACATTATTTAAAACTTAATTGCATCAAACTTTCTTGATAGCACCTTAACCCTTATTTTAAATTTATTGGAGTATTATGAGGTCTAAAGAAAGAAATTTAATTACTTAACAAATCTTAAAGCAAGTGAATATTATGAAGATGTTATTATTTTCTTACTAGAACTTATCACTGCTTGCCACCCACTTGCTATTGGAGTTTTTGGTAATGATATTCTTTTGTTGGACCCTAGAATTAATTTCCCCAAGTTTTTTTTAAGTTATAAGAATCATCCGAAATTTATTGTAATTGTTTGGATTAGCAGTGAAATCTACTTTTTAAATGTGATTTACAATTTATGAGGTAAGCAAGTAAGGAGAGTTTTGTCTCACTTGTACAAATGTGTTATGCTAATAGGATCACAAACAAGCTTATTATCTAGTAAGCAAGGGTAAAGTAATTTCACTTATGATATAAAAAGAAAAAAAATAAATATATAGAAAAAATTAATAACTTATTTCAGAGAATTTTAATATTTTTATAACTCAATTGCTAATCATTGACTTCGTTGATCCACATATTTATAACTTAGTTACAACTCAACTGTAATATCCGTATATTTCCTGTGAGTGGAAATAAAGGCTAAGTCGGTACTTATGTGATGATTAAATACCTATGGATATAGAAATACAGAAAGGAAAATGCCTTTGGATAAGAAGGATCATAATTGACTAAGTCCCTAATCTTAAAGATTTTAAGTAAAAATGACTAAGGGCAAAATGGTTATTTGGCCTGAATAATAAGGGTAAAATGGTCATTTTGAATAAAGTTGACTAAAAATGTCAAAGTCAACCAAGGGCAAGGTTGGAATTAAGAAAGAGTAGAAAAGTGATGGCATTTTGGGAATTATGGCAAAAGCAGAAAATGTAGTGGCATTTTCGTAAATAAGTGGTAAATAAAAGATTTCGGAGTTAAGGATGACTGAGATATAATTATTTGAGGTAGTAGAAATCCTCAAATGCCAAAGACCCAAAGTGAGAAAAGTTTAGTTAGGTTATAAAGTAATTAATAAAATTATTAATTGATACCTGGTGCGGGCATTTTCGTTGTACAGAGAACAACAGTGCCCGAAAAGCCCGAAAAAATATTTTCTTAGAAAATTAATTACGGAAAATCAGAGAAGAATTTGGAGAAACGGAAAAGAGTTTGAGAATCAGGGGAAAATATAGAATTTTTCGATGTCCTTAAGTCAAATTGGCCGTCGGAAGCCAGTTTTACGGTGTTGCACGCAAATCAAGGAATCCTGATGAGTTACGAGGGAAACTCGGAGATGCTATGGGCTAGGACATGATGCCACCTAGGAAAGGAGGCCTAGGAAATGGTACCACATGAGAGATAAAGCCTCCAGAAAAGTAAAAAGGTAATTACCCGCGTAAAGGTTGCTTTACGGAAATGCACATCGGTAAATAGTGGAAATGATCGATATTTCCATTCGTTTAATTAATAGAGATATAAATGAAACATTAGATCAATTTTGAACAACTTTAACCATACTATAACTAAGAATATGCATGATTTAGTTGTAAAACCCTTGCAGTATGGTTGATCACTTGACTTATCACCTTCTACAACAGACTGTGCTGAGTCGCTAACGGTGATGAACCAAACAGACACATACAAAGCCAGCATCCACAGAAGAGACGTCTTGCTTTTCATATTTTACGTGTAGGAACCAGGAAGAGAGAAATGAATCGAAGTGGCTAGTTTAAAGATTGCCACTGCTTTCAGCAGTAAGGAAGGAGCATATGCATACACACACATATAGTATGTATGTATGTATGTATGTATGTATGTATGTATGTATGTATGTATGTATGTATTAATTCTCCTATACAATGATAAACTTGTCTATGGTTGGACTTATTGATGAATAGAAAGGTAGTTGAGTACATCTGTAATAGTCTGATGAGGCAGGTAACTCACAATAACCAATGGAGTATACATGTAAACATAAGATATTTTGGAACAAGATGGACTGGAAATATTTCCCTCTTATATATTTCCTCTGGTTTCGCATATCGTATAAATATTTGAGGAGAGACAAAATGCATGGTCCAGATTTGCTTTCACCCTGTTAGGAATAAAAGGTTAGAATGGGTTAGCTGGACAGTTACAAGATAGTTAGAGTTAGATGGAGTCTTGTGTAACTGTCTATCTCTATTGGGTCTATAAATGGATGTCCAGTGCACTTGTAATAGCAACCCTTTTCCTTTTGATTCATAAAGAGGAACACTGTTCAGACAATCACCATGAGATTAACATGGTATCAGAGCCCATAGATCCTGGGCCTCCTTCATCTTTGTTCTTGGGTCACGGTGTTCGGACCTTCCATCGTAACAACAGGGGTGGTATTCAGCCTCATTCCAAAATACTGTGCTCAGCCTCATTCCGAGAATCAAGATTCACTCTTGAAAATTGCATTCCGCTTGTGTGGACCCAAGACTGAAAATAGGAATCACTAATCAATAATCTCAAACCCCGTTTGAAAACCCAGAAGCTTCGTTCTTTCTTCACGATCACGAGCGCAGCACCTGAGATTGGCTTGATACACAGAGCTCTTGACGTTTTCCCGGTCCTCGACGCGATAGTCACTCGGAGAAAGAATGGCCGACAAAAGTTCATCCGGTTGAGAAAATTCCCGACAAGAATCGCTTGTTTCTGCTGCTACGCTCGTCAAAATCCCTAACATACCAGGCATGTCTTCCGCCTCTTCCAGCCTTGCCTTTGCTTCTAATGGCGATGGTTCTGTTTCGAAGTCCTTAAATTCCCGACAAGAATCGCTTGTTTGATCCAAAGAATCGCTTGTTTCTGCTGCTACGCTCGTCAAAATCCCTAACATACCAGGCATGTCTTCCGCCTCTTCCAGCCCTGCCTCTGCTTCTAATGGTGATGGTTCTGTTTCGAAGTCCTTAAACGCCGATGGGTTCAACTCCAGCTCCATTCATGATTTGCGTTTTAATCATCCCCCTTTCCTACATCCATCTGATGCAAACTCCACTGGAATTGTTACCACACCTCTCATCGGCCCCGAAAATTATGCGACTTGGAGTCAGTCTATGCGACTTGCTCTCGTCGGCAGAAACAAGCTTGGCTTTGTTGACGGTACCTGCACCAGGGAATCGCAAGATCCAGATCTAAGGGCCACCTGGGACCGCTGCAATGCGTAGTCCTCTCATGGCTTCTCAACTTTGTCGACAAGTCCATCTCCGGTGGGATCTCCTTCTTTGACAGTGCGAAGGAGGTTTGGGCAGATCTCAAAGATCGTTTTGACAAATCAGACACAACCAAGATTTACAGTCTTCACCGCACAATTAACACCTTATCTCAGGGTACACTCTCTGTCTCTAGTTATTATTCACGCTTGATAGATTTGTGGGATGAATTGGATAGCTTGGTTTCGCTACCTTGTTGCAAATGTGATAGTTCTCAAGTTTATTCCAAGACTGTCCAAGAACAAAGGCTGTTTCAGTTCTTGATGGGTCTCTCTGACACATATCATCACGTTCGAAGCCATATACTCTTGCTTTCTCCTCTGCCCTCCATCAATCAAGCATACTCCATGGTCTCACAACATGAGGACAATGCATGTTTGGTACTGCTGGTTCCACTCCATCCCCAGAGAGCACTGTTCTAGCGATGCGAGGTGGCAGGGGGAGTCATGGGCGTGGACGAATAAGTGCTCCAGGCAGAGGCAATCCCCTTAATTCCACTGATGAGTGCCCTCACTGTCATCGTAAGGGACACAGAAAGGAACAATGCTTTCATCTTATTGGTTTTCCTCCTAATTGGAGGCCAAGGGCACTGAAAAATGACACAATTAGAGAAAGGACTCAAGATGTTGCAGGTATTACTGCAATGGTTCAACCAAGTTTGACACAACAGCAATATAAGGCACTTCTCAATCTTCTGGGACCAAAGTAGGAGCAGTGGGTAATGCCTCAGGTTTGCTTGATTCTTCCAAATTTTTCTCTGTTTGGTTACTTGACTCTGGCGCTAGCAATCATGTGATCAGTAACTTAGGCCACTTAGATGCATGTGAGCCTTATAATGGACCAATTAAATCTGTGAAAGTTCCTACTGGAGAAATACTCATTGTCACACACAAAGGAAATATCAAAATTAATGATAATATCTTACTACAGGATGTGTTATATGCCCCTGGCTGCAATTCAATCTAATATCCATCTCACAGTTCACCTTAAAAGAGAATTGCGTGGCGTTATTCTTTCCTGATAAATGTATTTTGCAGGACATCTTGAGTGGGAAGATCAAGGGGACTGGTAGGCGTCGCCATGATCTCTACCTACTGGACAGAGAAATAGATCAACAAACCTTTTCTCATATACATGATTCATACTTGAATTCTGTTCGTTTGACATGTTCTTTGAATTCCATTAGTAATAATGTGTGGCATAAGAGATTAGGCCATGCCCCTTTGCGTGTACTTAAACAATTTCCAGAATTGGAAAAACACCTTGTCAATTTGAATAATAGTGATTTTTGTGACATTTGCATCCAATCTAAGCAAACACAATTGCCTTTTCCTTCTAGCCATATTAAATCTGTTTCTTGCTTTGAATTACTTCACATAGATGTATGGGGACCTTATAGAACTCCCACACACCAAGATTTTAAGTATTTTTTGACTATAGTTGATGATTTCTCAAGAGGGACTTGGGTGTTTCTTATGAAACACAAATCTGAAACTGCCCTGCACATTAAAACCTTTTTGACCTTTGTCACCAATCAATACAATGTTGCTATTAAAAGGATTAGAACAGATAATGGATTAGAATTTGTAAATTCAGAAGTGCAAAATTTATTTCAACAAAAGGGTATTCTGCATCAAACATCATGTCCCTATACACCACAACAAAATGGAGTTGTTGAAAGGAAACATAGACATTTACTATAGGCGGCTAGATGCTTAATGCTCCAGGCAGCCATGCCCCAAAAATTCTGGGGGGAAGGCATTAGGGCTGCAGCATATTTGATAAATCGAATGCCTTCTAAAGTGCTTGGTTACAAAACCCCTTATGTTTTAATTCATGGTAAACCTCCTTCGTTGTCACATTTAAAGGTATTTGGATGCTTAGCTTTTGCTACCAAATTGCATGACTTGGATAAATTTCAGCCCAAAGCTGACCCTTGTGCTTTCATGGGATATTCAAGTACACAAAAGGGTTATCTCTTATATAATTTTTGAACAGGTCTAATGATGATTAGTAGACATGTCTCTTTTGTAGAAAACAGATTTCCTTTTGCAGGGGGAGAATATTCTAATCAAGGGGGAGAAAATACAAAGGGGCAGGACCTTTTCATATATGAAACGGCTGACTCTTTCCCAGTTCCATCCCGGTGTACAGAACTGTTCCAAGCATCCTCACCCTCACCATTGAGACACAGCCAACCAAATTCAAATGGAATTCCAACTGGGCCAGCATCTTCCCCACTGTAACGTCACGTTAAAGGCCCTAGGGAGTCTCCAGTGGAACATAACAGAAGGTCCACACATCACCGCAGGCCACCTGGTTGGTTAAAAGACTATGAATGCACAGTCCCTACTGGTGACGTGGCTGGAAAAGATGCTGCAGTCCTCTTAGATTCAGATTCAGCCACAGAATCTGTGCAAAACACAGCACAGGGAGTTGTTAGATATCCCATTCAGCATTATTTAACATATGCGTTTGTATCTTCTTCTTATAGACACTTCTTACAATGTGCTGACTCGGTTGTTGAACCCAGAACCTTTGAGGAGGCGGCTAAAGATGGTAGGTGGGTGACAGCAATGAAAGAGGAAATCAGGGCCTTGGAGACCAACCAGACATGGGACATTGTTGACTTACCTGCTGGAAAAATACCGATTGGATGCAAATGGGTGTACAAAGTCAAATATGACTCTTTTGGCAAAGTAGCCAAGCTAAAGGCAAGACTTGTCGCCAAAGGTTACACACAGAAGGAGGGAATAGATTACTATGAAACTTTCTCTCCTGTAGTAAAAATGGTGACAGTGAGAGTTGTACTCACTGTTGCAGCAGTAAATGGGTGGAACCTCTATCAAATAGATGTGCATAATGCATTCCTTCAAGGAGATTTGGATGAAGAGGTGTACATGAGGATTCCCCAAGGGTTTAACAAGCTGGGAAAGGATAAAGTTTGCAAACTAAACAAGTCATTGTATGGGTTGAAGCAAGCATCACGTCAATGGAACACCAAGCTGACACAAGCACTGTTAAAGGGGGGTTTCAAACAATCTTTACATGATTATTCTTTGTTTGTTAGAAGGGCCAATGGAGAAACAATTGTTATATTAGTTTATGTTGATGATTTACTTATAACTGGTAGTAGTGATAAGGAAATAGAAATGACTAAGAAGTATCTACATAGTCAGTTTAAAATTAAGGATTTGGGTGCTGCCAAATATTTCTTAGGTCTGGAAATTGCTAGGTCTAGTAAAGGGATAGTACTTAACCAACGAAAATATGCATTAGACTTGATAAATGATACAGGGTTAAGTGCAGCCATGCCGGTAGCAACTCCAATGGAACAAAATATCAAATTGGTTTCCATTCCAAGAGAGGGAGCAGAAGAAGCAGCAGAAAAGGAAAAGGAAAAGAAGGGAGCAGCAGAAGCAGAACGCAGCGGAAAGGAAGAAAAAAGGGCTGAGATACATGATGAAATTTTGAGGAATCCAGAAGTTTATAGAAATCTTATAGGTAGGTTATCTTATTTGACAATGACTAGACCTGATATTTGCTATGTTGTGCAGGTTTTAAGTCAATTTTTGGTGGAGCCAAGACAATCACACATGACAGCAGCATATAGAGTCCTCCACTATCTCAAAGCAACTCCAGGGCTGGGGATTATTTTGTCTTCTACTAGCCAAATGAAGCTGGAATGCTACTGTGATTCGGACTGGGCTGCCTGTGGAGACACTAGGCGTTCTGTTACAGGTTATGCAGTCAAGTTGGGAGGCTCATTGGTGTCGTGGAAATCAAAGAAGCAGAACATAGTGTCAACATCTTCAGCTGAAGCATAGTATAGAGCCTTGGGATATGTGACATCTGAAATCATTTGGCTGAATGGTTTGCTTAAAGATCTAAATGTTATCGTCATGGAACCTGCTGTAGTGTACTGTGATAGTAAAGCAGCAATACATATTGCTAGCAACCCTGTGTTTCATGAAAGGACTAGGCATATTGAGATAGATTGTCACTTCGTGAGGGAGAAACTACAACAAGGTTTGATCATTTTGAGACATGTAAGGTCATCCGACCAATTAGCAGACATTTTTACAAAGGCTTTAGGACATGAAAGTCATCTGTATCTAGTGAGCAAGTTGGGAACTCATAATCTGTACAGTCCCAACTTGAGGGGGAGTGTTAGAAATAAAGGTTAGAATGGGTTAGCTGGATAGTTACAAGATAGTTAGAGTTAGTTGGAGTCTTGTGTAACTGTCTATCTCTATTGGGTCTATAAATGGATGTCCAGTGCACTTGTAATAGCAAACCTTTTCCTTTTGATTAATAAAGAGGAACACTGTTCAGACAATCACCATGAGATTAACACACCCACAAATAGCAGCTAACAAGGAGAGACTCACCCATCTTAGCTAGGACGGTAGATCACTTCGGGGATCTCCCTACTTCACGTCAGGGTCCAAAGGAGATGTAGTTGCGTGTACTGATTCTTTTTTAGTTGCGTGTACTTATTGTCCCTTATTTGTCTTCTCCATTAATTAAAAAGGCAAAGGAAAGGGGAGAAGGACGAGTTTAGCGTCAGAAAGAAGGAATATTAGTCAACCTGTGCGGTGAATGCAAGAGTTAATTACCAAATCATCAAATTCATGCCACTTTGAATGGCTACGACGAAATCGTCCCTCCGTCAGGCGAGGATGACGATCTCCTGGCAAGAAACACGAAGAAGATCAAAGAAAAAAGGATAAGGCACGGCACCGCTGTATGCGATCTGTTGGAATATGGGAACAACCGATTCTCGCTACAGTGCAGGAGGACCTTCATTTATATCAATAGTTGGGCATTTTTATTTGACTACCTTAATATTTCTTAATATTCAATCTTTTGTTTTAATAGTTGGGCGTTTACTTTCATTCTCAATTTTCTGTATTGTGTACTATAGTAAGCTATTTCTGATATATATATATATATATATTTAGAATAGCAAACAAAAGAGAATATACTTTCTGATTAAATAAATACTGTTTAATAAAGCCCATAACAATTAGTTTGGCTTAGACGTGGAGTCACCCTACACCTTTTTTTATTTTATTTTTTTATCCTTTCCTCAAATTTCTTGGTTTGTTAATTATTTTTATATGAATTTATGCAGTATTTGATATCTACGCTCACAGCATTT
>JANTPZ010091514.1:0-18954 GCA_025593235.1 Vachellia pachyceras
CAATATTTTAGAGTATTGGTATGTGGTGGTGATGGCACTGTTGCATGGGTCCTTGATGCAATAGAAAAACATAATTTTGAGTCACCTCCACCTGTTGCGATTCTCCCTCTTGGTACTGGAAACGATTTATCAAGGGTACTGAATTGGGGAGGAGGCTTCTCTGCCCTTGATGGACGAGGTGGCTTGACCATGATTTTGCAAGATGTTAGCAATGCGGCAGTTACAATGTTGGATCGCTGGGCTGTAAATATTACTGAAGAAAACTCAGAAGGAAAAGGAAAAAAAGTGAAATCTAAATCCATGATGAACTACCTAGGTACTTCTCTGAAACAATTGTTGAATATCGGTTCTTGAGAACATTTGACATATCTAAATTGCTTTTGCAGGAATTGGATGCGATGCCAAGGTTGCATATGAATTTCATGTTACACGAGAAGTATATCCTGAGAAATTTTGCAGTCAGGTACAGGTTGTTCTTTTTGGGTATTTTATAGCTGTAAGATATTTGTTCATACGACACCCTGTCAATATAAGGCAGCTTTCTAAGCACAGGTGTAAAGTACAAAATCTCCAAGGCTGAACAATATTTGAAAGTACTACTACTAATAATAGAAGGCTGTGATTATTCTAAATAGCCCAACTTTTTGGACGTCAGGCTGCTTGATGGAACTAACTGAAAAAAGGGCCTCCTGACATTTATTTGAAGTTCTTTCTCACGCATTTTAGCTACAATCAAGAGAGACCATGTTGAAAAATTAATGGGTGATTGCTGTATTGTTTTTGACATTTCAACAATGTAACTTGCTTACACCCTCATTCCGGCCCTTGTTTATTGAAGTCAAAGCTTCTTTCTCTATTTATTTGTTTTCTTATCCTAAGGATTTGACTCCCGCAATCCAGGAGAGGCTTTTTGTTGCATCTATTTTGTGCAAGTAGTGTTTTCTGATGAAATTTCCATTCACAGTTTTTAAACAAGCTTCGGTATGCCAAAGAAGGAGCTAAAGATATAATGGACAGAACATGTGCAGACTTGCCGTGGCAAGTATGGCTTGAAGTTGATGGGAAAGACATTGAAATTCCCAAAGTAAACATCTTTCAGTACTCAAAAAATATGCATCTTGAATATTATACATTTTCAAGTTATCTTATAAGGAATCATTCTTACTTCTTCCATGCAGGATTCGGAGGGCTTAATTGTGCTTAATATTGGGAGCTATATGGGTGGAGTAAATCTTTGGCAAAATGACTATGAGCATGATGATGATTTTAGCCTTCAATCGATGCATGATAAAATGCTTGAGGTGGTATGTGTATGTGGAGCATGGCACCTAGGCAAACTTCAGGTATGAAATCCTTCTTTCTTTAGACCTAGCCTCATGAACATTAGTTCTTTATATATGATTTAAACTAACCTATTTTAGAATTTTCAATTGGACAAACTCTCAGGTTGCTATGTTTTGATACATTTACATGAAACATGGGTGCAAATACATCAAAGATGAAATGTAGTGGGATGATATGTAAAAGTCTTACATATCCCTTTTTTATCATGAATTTTTCTACATATCCTTTAAAGATATATACATTCGTGTAAATAATTAGACATATTGCTCAAAGTGAACTAAGTGGTGACATTTTCATGAAAGTATCATGATAATTTCCAATATGCCTACATGTCTAATAAAAAATCACTTTGTAAATTCATGCTAATGTGATAATGCTTGATTTCTGGATAGGTTGGTCTTTCCCAAGCAAGAAGGCTAGCCCAAGGTAAAGTCATTAAAATACACTCATCAAGTTCTTTCCCTGTTCAAATTGACGGGGAGCCATTTATCCAACAACCTGGCTGCATAGAGATATCTCATCGTGGGCAGGTATGACATGCTTTCAAGTGATGGTAATAATTTTATTCTTATTCGTTGACCTTACGTGTGCATATGTTCGGTTGAATATATGCATTTTTCCAGTATAATGTTTGATAAGCACTAATACTGAGTGCCGCTACATAATTCAAATTTAGTGCACATGCACTTGTTTGGTTGGAAACCGTGAACTTCATCCAGTGTTGTTTCAACATTAAAAAAATTTGCATGTTGATCTGAGTTACAAGGGAATAATCTGTTCGGTTCTCCTGCAATGTGTTAATGCTGAGATTGGAGCCGTTCCAGTCAAGCTCACACACTTCTGTTTATTTGATATCAACATCTGATGTAAATGTAAACAATTAAGAAATCCACACTATACCGGCATGTGCTAACTAGGTCCTATATGCCTGATCTACTAATGACAAGAGTTCTGCATTACTCAATACCCTCATCATCTAAGCACCCTTAACCTTTTCCCAATCCCTTTTCTCGGAGAAATCATGCATAAAAATATAATCGAGACTTCTAGCAGCTAGAAGCTTGACTGGCTATTAAGCCAGAGCTGTGACTTGATTACACTAACTTTAAATTCCCCCATAGAGGTGCATTGTGATTATTTTCAATTAATTTCTTGTTTTATTTGGGCTTTGGTTCCGTTGGATTACCGAAGGAAAAACTGTAGAAAAAATCATTTTTCAAATAATTTCACTAAATGCAGAGGCTTGATTCTATGTAGTTTTAATTTGTCATATCTAGGCCTTCATGTTAAGGAGGACTTCAGAGGACGAGCCTAGAGGGCACGCTGCTGCAATTATGACAGATGTCATACTGGATGCTGAGTGCAAGGGCATTATTAATGCATCTCAGAAGAAAGTTCTCATCCAACAGATGGCCATCCACCTTTCTGAAAGATAGTTCTCACCGCTCATATAATATGGCCCCGTGTATTAATCATCCCGTTCAGCCTACTTATTGACCTGCCCATATTATGGGTTTTTGTCCCCTTTAATCCTTTTTGTAGGAGAATCCTCGGTACATAGCAATTCTCAATTTACTCAGAGAGAGAGAGAGAGAGAGAGAGAGAGAGTTCAACAATCCAGGTAGCTGCTTACAGATGAGTGATTGTAATATATATATATATAGATAGATAGATATAGGCAATGAGTTTGCTTTGCGTTTGTTTTACTTACTAGGAGCTACTACGGCTGTGCAAATTTTAACGCAATGTAACACACTGTTGAAACACAGAAACAGACCCATGTTGTGATTTCTTGCACGCATCTTGGTAGAAGTTCATGCAAGTTATGTGAAGGTTTTATTATCATACAAGTTCTGAGAAATTTTCAATGCAAGTTGAATTATGTGTTGTACGACAGTGGAATCACTTCAGGGATTTTTGTGTTGTATGGGGTTCACGCAAATGAAAGAGGAACCACAACTTGCTGCAGTTATATATATATATATATATATATATATATATATAGGTTCGTCATTGATGACCTTATGTTTGAGGCCTCAGTGAAAACCTTGCCCTACTAAGTACTAACCCTTTCTTGACGCAGTGGCTTTTGTCCCATTTATTTCTGGTCCAGCCTTTGTCCTTCCCTACTTTACTCCTTTTCTTGTTTGGCTCACGAATTAGAACATCATGAGTTTAACCAACAACAGGTGTTAGTCATACTGGGAGACGCTTTAGCCACTTAGCGCCTCTTGGGAGAGCCATCATCAATTAAACCCACCAGTGCATGAATTTGATCGCGTCATATAATTACATCAAAAAACAACATCCTGAGTTTAACCTCTAGATTAGCCCATTTTTCATCTATCAAATCATCTGGTTTGCTTGGGAATGATTCTCAATTTGAATACCCATGATTTATTTTCTTTTATCGTAAAAAATTTTCATCATCCAACATACGCTCATGACTATGTCGCATGATACGAATGTAAAACCAATTCACTGTTGGGCCTGCAAATTCAATATGAGAAACATTATTTCTAAAGGATCCAAATTATGTAAAAGCAATTGTAACCAATCCAACAAAAGGTGTTCATATTTAGTGTTGACACAAGCAGCTGTAGGACATTAAGATTGAACCCAACTCTAAACATAGATATTTTGGCCCAAAAAAACACTAAACATAGATCACACTGTGGACCCTCGATTATTAACTTATGATGGGCAATAGGATCAACTCAGGCATCCATGCAATGTCTTCTAAAGTTATATCCCACACGCTTCCTTTCTAAAGTACTACTATCTTAAATTCTGTATTTCATTTTAAAATAATTTTTTGCTTTAAAATTTTAATGAAATAATATTTACCTTTTTTATATTCCGTCTTCCACTAAGATAATGGTAGGTGAAGCCCCATATTATATACATATATCGATATTTTAGTCAAAAAATATTAAATTTTTCTGCAATTTTTTAACTTACCCGTCTAGTTCTATTTATAAGTTACTTTTAACATGATTCACCAAAATTAAAGAAAACCTTAAACCCCATTAGTTATATCTTAAAATTAACAGTTTTACACATATTCAATATGCATTATATAAAATATATGCAATAATAAATTAATTGTAAAATTATGCATTCATATGAAAAATTTTATCACATGACTTATAAAATATGATAAAAAAAAATATTCTATCTTCACCATCCAAATAGGATCATAAGAAGAGGGGTATTTTGTGCTCCCCTCTTATCAAGCTTCTTAGTCTGGAGTCTTAGTTCTCTAAAATTTGTTATATAAGAATCACTATATATACTCATGGTTTATAAAAAAATCACACTATTTATATAACATTACAAATCATATTTTATATTAAGAATAAGATGTGGTATACAGCAAGATGCAGTATACAAGGAACTCATCTCTCTTCTGCTATTATAAATTTAGCAAGAGGAAAAAAATGAAGAAAAAAAAAAGCTATGCCATTCCTATGAAATCTTTAGCTTGACAGTTGCTCATGTTTGTGTCATAAATCTTCACCATAGATCATCAATTGATAACACTTTGAATTACCAGTTCCTTTATACACGTATCATACATAGAGGATGGTAGTAACGGGCTAAACCCACCAAACCGTAACGGGTTAGGTTGGAAAAATTTAGACCTATATGGATGTATCTTTTTAACCCTTATCCACGAGTTAGCTTTCCAACTCACTTTTTTAAATTAAAATTGATTTATAAAAAAAAATACATAGACAACTTCTGATTATAATATAAGCCCAATTAATATTGAATATTTGTTGATTATTTGATTGGTTTATATTTAATTTGAATTCAATCATGTATTATATATATCTTTAAGTTATATTATTTAGAATTTAAATTAGATATTTTACGTTTAAGTTGTAATGTATTTTAATAAATTAAATTTATAAAAAATAATATTTTATTTTAGGTATTAAAAAATAAAAAATTCAAACCCAAACTAAAGAAATATTATGAGTACCAAATATATGAAAAAAAAAAATGTTTCAGGTTGGAGTGTTAGGTTGAACAAATAGAAGTGTGGGTCTTTGTTACAGAGATCCATGGTTCTCACTCATCCATGATGTTATGTCAAATGTCACATTGTCCTAAACCCATACCAGACATCGTTATTGTCCACCAGATATTCATACACACAGCGTACTGTCTGAAAGCACAGAGAGAGAGAGAGAGAGAGAGAGAGAGCAGATGGGAAGATCGAATGTTAGACGAAAAAGTGAAAGTAACAGAAAAACTGAAGAGTAAATGAATATGGTAAAAAATGAGAGAAAAAAATGGAGGTAAGACTGATAGGATAGCGTAGAGCATTTGACATAGAGGAAATGGAAATTGATGAAAGGGGCTTTGGCTGATGAATTACCAGGTTTCCAGTTCAAACTGTTCGAATGCGTAAAACATTTTTAGAAGAATTACCTCTAATTAAATTTGATTAAATCAAATTATATAAAATACAAATAGCATGCCATCTGTTTAGGTTGAATCTTACGCATTTAAAAAAAAATAACATAAACTTACGTAGAATTAAAAATGTACTGTTTTTATTATACTTATTAAGTATTCTTTAAACATTTTGTCTGCTTTTATTTTTATTATTATAAAAATTAATTCAAATTAATCTAACAAGTTAGAACATCATGGCACTTTATGATGGGTTACTTCTTTGTTATGAATTAAAAAATAAAAATAAAAATGGGAGATTTACTGTTAAGTCCCAAATAAGGGACTTATTTATCAAATGGTCCCAAATTTTAAAATATTTAAAAAATAGTCCAATTGACAACACGAGTGCAGCGTATGGTGTTGTCACTTGACAACCCCTAACAACACCATGTGCTGTATTGACAACACCATGTGCTGCACTCGTGTTGTCAATGGGACCATTTTTTAAATATTTTAAAATTTAAAACCATTTGCTAAATATCTTCACTATGTGGAACCACACAGTAAATCTCCCAATAAAAATGAACCACATGGCAACCTTTTTTTTAAATCTAGCCTTTCCCGAAACCAGAGTAGCAGCAAAATACGTTAAATAAAGAGTGGGAGTACAGTCCACTAAAAAAAAATAAAGAGTAGGTGTAGGAGTACCATGTTAGCCTCTGGATCATACCATGCAACTGTAGCTGCCTTCTTTTACTTTTCACTCTTTTTTTCTGTTGGAAAAATTAAAATTTCTATAGCAAAATCATAGAATTTCATTAAAAAAATTTAAAAAAAGAGAGGACTAGTCTGTTTCAGCTTTCAACTTCAATTTCAGTGACAAATTATTTAATGATAAGAAATGAAACTTATTTCTGGTGGTAACCTAAGAGACTCCTACTATGAAGGCATCACCATTTAACTCAGATTTAGCAGTTTCATGCTCTCCCTACTATCTGACATGACCTTTTTGCTTTTTCACTTCGTGTTTATAACTTTGACTAATTGTATTGTATCAAAACAACTTAATGTATTCAACCAGTAAATCAATTAATTATATTTTCCAGTGCCATTTACTTTTTCTATCCATATATTTTGTGTGTATGTGTTTGAAAAATCCGTTAGGGAAAATGAGTTACGACTTCTGAGGTAGTTTTACAGATTTCAAGATAATTTTTATAAATTTTAAAATGATTTTATCTTGACTTACGTACACCGTTGGAAAAAATGAGTTCCTAAACAAACACATTGTTAGCCAAAGAAGGTGTAAATATGATGATTTTGGTTTGGATAATTCATAATCATGTATGTATATATATATTCCCTCAACTATAATTCACAAAATGAAAACAAATGACAGATGATTTGTTAAATTTATTTTAAATTGATAAACTTTTTTAGCCCTCAACTTTTTTCTTATTATTAAGATATTGAAAAAAGAGAAAAATACGAAAAATGATATTTAAATATTAATTACAGAAGCAAGGTCAACTAATAACAAGTATGAACAGTCTCCAACGAAAAATGATATTTAATTATTAATTACAGAAGTGACTTTTTAAATGAGGAGCATCTTATAATAAGGACACAATAGGAGTATGTATTAACCTTTTAAGTTGACAAATTAACATAAAACCTTCTAAGGAGAAATGCACTGCCTCCTATCTAAAAAATAAAAGATATGTTTTTTATATATAAGTATCCTTTTACTTAAGACAATTTTATTTAAAACATTACCAAATACTAATTGTATATATATTTTTTAATGAGATTCAAATACTGATTAATCGTATGGTAAAGAATCAACCATTTTGCATAACTCAATTACATTTGATAAAAGGGAGTAATGTTTCAACAAATAAATACTCTATTTTTTGTGCTCATTTTTCAAGAGCGTTACCTCGCAATCAATTGAAATCAAAGTGAAACATGAAAAGAAAATTACTGTTAACGGCCTCAACATTTAGCATCGTCTTTTTTTTTTATAAAAGGCAAAACGATATCAATTAAGAATTAAAATTACAATGTTATAAATTGAAGTAAGAACATAAATTAGGAAAATGTTTTTTTGGAAAACAAATTTCCTTTGAAGAGCTAGTATGCCTTTTCACCTTCATGTCAACGGCTAAAAACTTTCACTTGAGAGAACAAAAAGGTCTCCAGTAGCCGTATCGGCCTTTTCCTGCGTTTCTGAATCTAGTTCACCCCCATTTTTACTTTCCAAACAAAAATGTGCATGTTTGGGAAGAACTTCTTTTTAATAGTACATGCAAGTCAAAATAAAATTATCTTGAACTCCGTAAATTCTTCTTGAATTTTGTAAATTCTTTTCGGAATCCGTAACTCATTTCTTCTAACGGATTCCCAAATACACACATTCTACTGTGTGCCGAGAGACGTGCGGTGCAATGAAAAACTTGAAAAAGAAGGTTATATGTGTTGCATATTTTAATGTTATTCAACACATGTGTAAGGAGCTGACAATTAGTACATTAATATCCGCAGGTGAGACAAATGATTTCTCTATAAGGATTGACCTTTATCAGGATCAGCCTCTAACACTTATTTGTCCACTATAGTCTTAGATGTTCTTGCTGAGCATGTACTAAAAAGAAAAACCCTAAGTGCATGCTTTTAGCTGATGATATTGTTGTTATGACTGAGTCAAGAGAAGATATTAATTCTAAACTCAAGATATGGGAAATACCTTGGAGTCAAAAGATTTTTATCTGAGTGAGAGGATAAAAAAATATATGCATTGCTATTTTGATAAAAGAAGAGTTAGAAGTGATTTGGATATTAAAATAGGAGATCAATCATTTCACAAATGACAAAACTTAGATACTTGGGATCAACTTTACAGAAAGATGGTGAAATTGATGAATATTGATGCTAACCATAGAATTCAAATTGGGTGGTTTAAATAAAGAGAAGCAATAAGAGTTACACGTTATCGACATATACCTAATAAAATAAAAGAGAAGTTTTGTTGTATTGCTATTCAACTGGTAATTTTTTATGCAGTGAATGTTGGGTTTTGATTGGGTTATATGAGTATAAAGTGAAGGTAACTGAAATGATAATTTTAAAATGTATACGTGATCACATGAGGAAAGATACATTTGTAAATTGCAATGAACTTATTTGGTGAAGGGCTGGAGGGCACCTATTGAAAAAATAGTGAAAAATGACTTAAGGTGATTTAAATATGTTACCAATCAAAAAAGGTTAATCGAATTGTTTAGAGTTAAGCTAAAAGAGGTGGAACCAAAAATGCTCAACGATGTTTTTTCAGCGAAACCTTTTAATTAATTGATATAAATTTTGAATTTTGATCCATTTCAATAGGGTTGTGTGATTTATTTAGACTACCATGTAATCAGCTTATTTGGTAAAGCATTGAGGAGACCCACAAATACATTTAACAGTGTTTTTTTGTAAAACGAGATAACCTTCTTCATATATTTATCTTGATTTACGTAAAAGTAATTCTCTACCATGTTTTTAAATAGATATAATGTGTACACAATTTGTTTTATTTGGTGAAGTTGGATTCCAATTCGATAATAGAATGACTAGTGTTAGGGTACGTGTACTTGTATGATGCAGAAAACGTTTGAGTGGCTAGCAAGCCAGTAGAAATCGAGATATACATATATTGATGGGATTGGATTGGATAAAGAAAGAAGGAAGATAGTTGAAAATGATAATAAATTGGGGAAGAAGCTGTCAACACACATAAAGGTAACATTATTGTTTGCTTTCCCTTCTTCAATAATTAATAATGGGTCCGTTTAGTAAAGTGGTGGAGAAGTACTTATGGGCTTATTCACAAGCCGAGGTAAATATGTGGAGGAGATTATTTCATTTTACGGAAAAACACTGTTGAACATGCTTATGACTACAAACCAAACGTTGTCAAACAAGCACAATAAATTAAATACCACAACTCTCCCTCTCTACCCTATTCGTTTCATTTCCCAAGACGCGTCAGACACAAGACACTCCTTATTACTTCACTCACTCACTGCTCATTCTGTCATCTTCCTCTTCCCCTTTCAAAACCTTCTTCTAATCAAACAAAAATAAAAATAAAAATCTCTCTCTCTCTGCATACCAACTAGTAAACTACGACTCCACTCCACAGTCACGAAGAAGAAAGAAGAAGCTGCTATATATTTCTGAATTCTGATCCCTACTTTTCCAAACATGGCTTCTGATTTTTCAACAACTTTGAAAGCGTCATAAATATGTTACACTAAAACACAACTTTTTTTCTTGTTCTTATCTTTTTCTCAGTTTTCCAGGTTTTGTTTGCATCATCAGCTTCAGCAGCTTCTTGTGCTGCTGCATATATATGCATATGCTTGGGGTGGTAATGATAATGGAAGCTGCATGGTGTAAGAGAATCCGTGGCTAGCTTCTCCAATTTTATATATTCCTCGCTAACTGTTCCAGCACATCTCTTACCATGGCATCTTCGTCAGTCCTCACTCATTACATAAAATCTCAGCAACCCTTGGGATTGGGATTCCTACCCAAATTTTCTTTTTCGGTTTTTCTCTTCTGGTAAAAAAAACAAATGATTAAATGAAAAATGGAAAGGTAATAGTTGTCAGTCAGATCAGAACACTATTCTTTTGGGTGTGCATGCAAATGTAATCAGAACACTATACTATTTGGTTGCATAGTAGTTTATTTGAAGATGATTTGAAATTGAAAATTGTTCGCGGCCAGCTATATATATAGGGAACATTATATTATTTGTCGCTTTTGGAACCACTAAATTGCATCATCCGATTTCAAAAAGAAACAGGGCTTGTTTGGCAACTCCCCACTTATACCCATAAGTACGTTCAACAATGTTTTTCCGCAAAACGAGACAATCTCATCCACATATTTGCCTCGTCTTGTGTGAATAAGCCCATAAGTACTTCTCCACCACTTTACCAAACGGACACACAATATGAGACAATTATAGATAGAGATAATGTAGTATATATGTGTGATTCATCTTTATTCACTCCTATTGATCACACACACACACACACATGTGCCTTGTCATGCCTCCGAATACAGCAGCTAGCTTCTTCACCAGCCAGCTAGTGTCTTTCAATAATGAAGGGCGTTATATTTCACTACAAAAACAAAACTAAAAAGTTGTTTATATAGCAGATTGCGTCAAAATAATTTAACCAATAACAAGTGTTCCACGGAAAATTATGGGATACTAAGAGTTCCATCGTGAGAGTGAAACTTACCTATTAAGGTTATTACTGCCTTTACAGGGAAACTGTAGATTTACCTGCAGTATATTCAGATTCATGAAATTGATGCCTCATTTAGGGTGATTTGCGAGGTTTCTGCAAATATTTATATTTTTGGCTGTCTGAAAAAGGGGGTTTACTTCCGAAAAGCTGTGAGTTTCAGAAATAAGAAGGATAATATATATTTCAAAGCACTAGAAGCCCACTGATCTAATAATAAATAGAAGTAGAACCTAGCCAGCTAAGTAACTAGACTTGAGTAAGGAATTTCACATCCATCTATCTATCTGATGATAGATTTACACAGACCACATCATGATTTCACCTATCTTGTCCACGTGAAGTGAACATTCGACGGTGATTAATTTTAACCAATGAATTAATAGCAACACATATTAATACATCCACCGTGTCCGTTAGTTTAACATTTAGTTTGATTAATCAACACAGAAGCGGTGGCTCTGGGTGTAACCATATCTTTGCGTGCGTGTGTGTGTTTTGGGGGGGGGGGGGCTGAGGGAGAAGAAGCACAGTTCTATTCTACCCCTGCTTTCATAAACTGTGTCTGTGAGTTAGTTAAAAATTCGCTTCTTACATTTTAAAAACCGAGGGAGTAATTTGTAAAAGAAGCAGCATGCTCCACAAAGTGAAGCTGGTGGATTGAAAATATCCAAAAGTAATATGAGTATCTAATCACACTAAAACCGAGCTTAAACATGGATAAGTGGGATGTGAGTGATGGTTGTGCAAATAATTCTGACCATGCAGTTATCCTTAGCTAGGGAGTAGGAAGATCGTAACTTGTTCTTTGGTATGACCTGAAGCGCAGCTGTAATAATTAAGCAATATGCAAAAACTAGCTAGAGTGGTAATTGACAAACATTACTGTGTGTGTTTGGAAACTAGGATAATGGATTTTACAGATTCCGAGGCATTTTATGGATTTCGAGATGGTTTTACGGATTTCAATATGGTTTTTATGAATTTCAAAATGGTTTTTACAGATTTCAAGATGGTTTTGTCTCGACTTACGTGCACCGTTTTGACAACGATATTGTCAAACAAGCACACTATAGATGTATCAAATATGCATAGAGCACAAAAGAACTAAGGGAGGAAGCCTTACCAAGAGCAATATATGTGAGGAAGATGGAAGCTGAAGAATTAAGGAGTGAAGAAGAGAGCAAGAGTTGGCTGGGGGGAATGAAGCCTGGTCCGAGAATCATTTCTAGGGTTACTACTAAATTTGCAGCAGAAACCCTTTAAGAGTGATGAGAGGAATCACTGCAAAAGAGAATCAACTCCTCCTGTTCATCATGACCTCGAGCCAGACAACATTCCTCTCAACCTAACCTTTGCGACGGAGAGAGAGTGAGAGGCATCAATCCATAGATGATGATCCGTGTTTGGTTCAAACTAAGACATGGAACCCACAAATTAAGAAGTTGTTTGAGGGGAATGAAGCCTGGTCCGAAGCCTTAATGGTTCTTCTGAGCGAGAACCTCCTTTGTGGAAAAGCCTCGAGCCAGCCAACATTCCCCTCAACCACACAGGGGCGCGCGCGCGCGCACAGCTATTTTCTCTGCTCATGACATGAGCTTACCCCATAACCCTAACCCGCGATGTACCCTCTTATATACAGCTAGCTAGGGTTTATGAGAGAGAGAGAGAGAGGAGAGGGCACTGACTCGCTCACTAGTCACTCACTACTAATGGCGGGCTTCTTCTCTTTCTTGTAGGCTTTTGCCATTCAGATGTTCCTAAAATTAGCTTATGCAAAATGGAATTTTAACTCATAAAACATAAACCCAAAGAACCGTACTTGTCTACTTGATGACCTGACCTCACTCAGTGAGAGTTGAGCTTTGATTTGAGAGACCCCACTAATAGCATCAACCAAAATTATCAATACTTGTTAATGCACCGTTTGACAAATTACCAAAAGTATTTATAAACACTTATAATCACGTTCAACAATATTTTTTCATAAAATAAAACAATCTTATCAATATATTTACCTTAATTTATGTAAAAGTACTTATAAATACTTCTCTACCGCGTTACCAAACATTAATATTCACAAACATATATAACAAATGCTGTGATTTGTTTTGAATTCCCAAGCTCTGTGCTGACCTGCTGGTGCCGGTGAACCCTACGACCTGTGACCTGCTAGCAACAATCAACAAGAGAAAGAGGAGGAAGAAGACAAAAAGGCTATTTTGAAATATATGTGTGTGTATAAAAGAACACTTGACACAAGACAAAACTCTGTCTGGCTTTCAATGCGATTCTTTCATCATTACCTTGTTATTTTGAGCTTTTTGCATTTCCTACTTTCAAACTCCACTGTACCACTCCTTACCCGCACGGCCAACACCCTCAATCACGCTCCCTCCCTCCCTCCCTCTCCTCTTCATTTATTCGTCAATGCTTATTTATTAGCTGTAAGCCTCCTTTTCTAATTAAAAAACTTTGTATATGTTCCTATTTCACATGATAACGTCATAAAATTGTACGTAACCTTATTTTGTTGTGATGATAAGAACAATTTGCGAATGATTTCATAACCTACCGATGGTCATAGGAAATCTCTTCTCTCCTGCAAGTAGGATGATCTCATTTGTAACTTCAGGTTATAATTAACCCTCTAATTATAAAAGTAAGAACAATGTGATGTTAAATCCACTCTAAAAACTTATGCTCATTGTATATGAATGGATTGAAATAATAAATCTGTTTAAGAAGACTTCATTAAATTAAAAAAAATAATACTCTGCACCTTCTGTTTTGGATAGAGAGGGCCAGGCGATTGCTTTTGATTAAATGGGGTATTTGGGAAAGTTTTTAAACATTTCAAATGCACGTTCAACAGTTTTTTTTATAAAATGAGATAATCTCTTTAACATATTTACCTCATAAATGGTAAAAACACCTTTCCAAACGGCCACCAATTATTTGTTACTGTTGAGTTCACGCATGCTCTTATTTCGTCTTCCCTTTTTTCACGTTACAGCTTAAGTCTACTGTCTACAACCATCCGCAATTCACGAAATAATGTAGAATGTTTGTTACAACAATAAATTCATGGAGTACACTTATCCGTTCTGATTTGCTCTTTAGGTCTGGTTTCTCTTTCTAAAATTTATGTTTGATTTTAAAATTTAAGTTTTACCTTAAAAATTTAGGTTCTGTCCAAGCAATTACATTTTTTAAAAAGCTATTTTGAATGCAAAACATCGGTTTGAAATTAGATTTTGAAAATTTATTTTCTTATCAAATCACACGCTCTCTCCTAATAAATTTTCCCTTTTATACCTTTTTCTTTCTCCTTTTTCTTTTTTACGTACTTTTTGCCTCGGAATCTGTAAAAGCAAATAACTTTCCAATACAATCACAATTTAAAATCTAAATTTTAACTCAAAATCCGTAAAAACTATTTTTCAAAATCCATTCTTCAAAATCTAGGTTTTACCTCGAAATTTGTAAAATTTATTTTTGAAAGGACTTTCAAACAAATCCTTAATCTCGAGTATTGAATGAAAGATTGATAGCAAAATATAGAGTACATAAAAATGCATTTAACTGTTACATTTGTGACAGAGGTTGAAATTAATACTAAAACTCTTAATAAGATAATAAATATACTATAAGAGATATTTAACTAATTTGAATATACTAATAAATTACATAAATGACTTAATTATAACAAATAAGATTTTATCTCTGTAAAACACATCATATTATATATCAGTTATAAGTTAAATAAATTAACTTCAAAAAAGTAATAAATAGTATAAGTGAAAAAATTGATAGGGTTAAAATGAATCCATAAATTAAAGATCTTATATTGGAAACAAACCTCCTAAATAAATCATACAATTAAGATAGGTTGGGCAGCGTTGATCTTAGAGTGAAGCATTTTTACAATGTGACAAATCAATATTTAAATGTCTACTTGAAGAGTTGTTCATATGTTGTTTGGAAAAAGCTTCTAAACACTCCAAACGCATGTTCAACAATGTTTTTCTGCAAAATAAAATAATCACAATCACACATTTACTTTATAGCAGGTAAAATCACTTATTTACCACTTTTATAAACTGGCATCATATATTTAGTTTCTCACGATCATTTAAACATCGTGCTTCTTTAGAAAAGTTTATTTACTCCCCAAAAACACATTCAACAATATTTTTCTATAAAATGAGATAATCTCTTCCACACATCTACCTCAACTTACGTAAAAATACTTTTCCACCGTGTTTTCAAACGGATAAATTCAAATTAAAGGATGCCTAGTCATTAGAATTATTTTTTTTTTGTTCGAGAGTTTGTTCAGATCTCCCCCTTTGTGTTCCGATAATTAATTTGGAGTAAATGGGGGGCCCACAGGGTCCCGTTTGTTTTCTTTGGGTTGGGTTTGTTTAGGACGCCCGTCAATCTATGCATCTATCCATGGAATAGCTGTGACAATCAACAGTGTCTTCCGTGAAACACGTCATGCGAAAGACGGCGAACAGGGAATCATGAGATCGCAGCCGTCGAACGGGAGAGATCGGACGACGGAGACGCGAGGATGATGTAGACCCCGGACATGTCGGTGTCAGCGGGAACGTAGGATCGGGGAACGAGGAACACAGCCCGATTAACGAGGAGCAGAAAAAATAAAATTGCCAATTACCGATACACCCCATTACTTACTCCCCTCCCAACCAACCCCCACACATATTTCACAATCTCACATTTAATTTCCCCCTTTTCTCAAAAGCCACCCACTGGTTTAGTAAGTACTACCCCCTCTCTCTCGTATGCACGTAATTAAATAATACACCTATGGCCATTAACTCCAGAGTCAAACCCCAACGGTTCAGACTCTCCTACCATCGTACGATGCAGGCCTTGCCACGTGATCCCATTAAATGCCCTTGGGTACGATGGATTCATTGCGGGTCCCAGCCTCCTGAGGGACAACAGCACGTGGACTCCTTCCACAGGTGGGGTACGTGGGGGACCACCATTGGGTTTTCCAGATGTAGTTTCCCCACTTCATGTAGGGACCGCCCCCTGCTGCAATTATGGGTTAATCATAATGCAATATCCACCAACCAACCCATACCTTACCAAAACGAATCTACCCTTACGATACGATGCACTGCACTCGCCCATATCATATCGCTTCTCTTCATTCATGCTATACTACGTATCCCATGTGTCAAAATCCCATGTCGGAGAGATTTGAAAGGGTGCTGGGCTATATAAACGGACGCGTTGCATGCCCCATGAGACGTCTTTTGGGAAAAAGAGTAATAACCCCATGATAAGTGATATCAGAGCCAGCCCTGAGCCTTCAATCTCTGGTGAACCCTTCGGACGTCGGAAAGGTTGCCAATGGGCCTCGCAGCGAGGTCGCTCGGGGATTGGTTGGGGAAAATGTTAAAGTCCTGTATCGAAAAGGTTCGGGAGAGTGCTGGGCTATATAAACGAACGCGCTGCACGCCCCCATGAGACATCTTTTGGAGAAAAGAATAATGACCCTGTGACACATGGTAATATATTGGTGACAACAATTAAACTTACTACTACATGTATGGGGATGTAAAAGCACAGTGAAAGCAGAAGGCAAGGGTATTGTATTGAGATGGCCTCTCAATTCTCGAGGCATGGGCTTCAACAGGGAAGCTATGTATGTTTTTGACTTATCACTGGCAGGCATTTATTGTGCCCTTTCTTTTATGTGTGTGTGTATGTATCAAGATGTGTGCATGTCTCCATCCATGGAATCCAAAGATGCTTTTATGGACAACTTTAATGCCAGCCTCTGAAACTGCTTTCACTCCTCATCACATAAAACTCATGTCACCGTCCGAGCTTTATGTCTTCAAAGAACATTTGTGTTGTGATCGCATAATCACTCACAACAACATCCATTACTAAGCAAGTAGTAGCAGAAGTAGTAAATTCCTTTGACGAAAGATAAAAAGATTTGAATTTATAAGGGAGACAGGGTTGCCACTGCTATGCTATGCTACCACGCAGTTAAAACCAGATGGTGCCCAAATAACAGTAAAGTAGTAATAAACTGAACCTGAATGCTGTAAGATTTGCCCACTGTTCGAGGTTATCCAGATGCTTAAACTAACATGACCAGAAAGATCCATCCAAAACAAATGCAAATGGAAAACAGCATACCTTTCCAAACCGAGCGCGGGAGAAAAGGTTCTGCTCGCACGTAGCTTTGACCATCAACAATGCATGGGCCTCCTGTAATTACTTCACACCATGATTTCTTACAATTCCGCCCACTCAACCGTCATTCTATTTCGAGGGGCCAAAAGTGATATTTTATTCGAGTCTCGATCCCATTTAAACAAACCAGCAAAAAAAAGTGAAAGACGGATAAACCACACGACTGAAAATAAAATTAGGAAAAATTGGGAAAATGTCACCCATTCAAAATTTTTATTGGTGAGACGATCGATGATCTGTAAATTTTGTATACAGAGTACCGATACTTTGATTTGAATCCTTCTCATAAAATTTTTTAATGAGGGCTTTCCCTAATTTTCCCACACGAATGATGAGTTACCCATCTCTTTAAGCACTAACCCACACAATTGGAACACGATTGAACCTTCATTTACATATACACAACACGTTATTGTCTTCCAGTGAAGCAAAAATTAAATACAAGAAATATATGGGTATGCCTCACTTAAGCTAAGCCGCCACTTCCTAGAGCCTGATGTGTGCGTAAGTATATCCTATGCTCATCTGGTGAGATTTATGAAATATACATAGTAATATAAATTAAATGAACAGATGCATGGCATCACTGCTGTAGTGTTCATATTTGTTTAATTTTGTTGACAATTGACAAGAAACTATATATAATTGGGGCAGCCAAACCTAGGTATACTCAATTACAGCACCTGTATGATTGAACCCACATGAAACTTGCACTGCTTTTATATTTTCTCCTATAGAAACTTTTGTTGGATTTATGTAGTCCACATCACTTCCGTGACCCTGAACGGAGAGCATAAGAAGTCAAATCACAATGGCAGACAATAGCATACTTACAAAACCAAACAATGAAAAAAAATTATTGATGAAAGAAATGTGTTAGTGCGACTGTAATCAGATTAGACATTCTCTAAATTAGCCTATAGTATTTTAATGTACAATGATTCCCCAAAACGGTCCCAGGATTAAGAATACGTCAATATTTAAACTGTAGAAAATTCGCCCGCGTGCTTGTTGGTGTGTATTTGGTAATTTCAAAGAATTATTTGGAGCACGATATTGTGACCCATGCCTTAGTAGGATCCATAATGTGTGCGCACGGGCATTCTTCTCTAGAAATATCTAATTAGAAAAAGCATATTATTATGGCACGAAAAGACAAACCAGTTGTCCACCCGAAGAATGTCCATCCTCAGAGAAAGTCCCATGAGAACCTCCCCAGCCCCACGTAAAGATTTTTCCTTCTGGAAAGACAAGAAGAAATTCAATATGAGCAACAAAACAATATAGTTCTCTCCAACAACAATACAACTCAACTTGAACATCAGAAGCACGTGTGTCAACCATCAAGAGAGCAAAAGAAACAAAATACCAAGTTTTAATGAAAGCAAATCGGAAGAGAGCTGTAGCCGTCTCTTCAGTTGTGCACTCCAAACAGATGGCTATAAGCCTATAACATGAGGTCTACTGAAAGACCACTGCCCTAAGCAGAACTCGACAATGCTGACTAAACCCAGGGTTTAGCATCTTTTACACCTTCTCTTGAAAACGATTAATTACTTTCCCAAATAACCATAGAAAAATGATTGAGGGTTTCGCCACTAGGCAAGAAAATTAATAAGTGACGACTAACTCTCCAATTCATTGTCAA
>JANTPZ010091515.1:0-28870 GCA_025593235.1 Vachellia pachyceras
ATTTCTTCAAAATGAAACCTAACCAGCAAGAACAAATAATCTCTGAACTACATGCCTAATAAGTACTAAGAATTGAAATTCCCAATATATAGAATCGTTTCCTTTTGCAGAAAATGAAATCTCCTATTCTTATCTTCACGCGTTGGATCGGTTTGATAGAAAAAGGAGAGAATAGATATAGAATGTTATATGCTAATCGCTAAGTAAAAGTGAAGAAAAGCAAGAAAGAAAGCACTTTCAGGGAATCACACTTGAAATCCTGTAGGAATAACGAGTAAATAGAGAGGGAGGGAGAGGGAGGGAAGGAGAGTCGCTGTACTTGCTCGAGTGTACCTCTTGTTTTGTAGGACGAGAAGGAGGAAGTTGACAAAAACAATGATTTGATACGATGATAAGGAAAGAGGATGTTTACTTCTTTAACTAATCAAACTTTTATTACTGGTAGAATACGCTCTTTTCTCTACATCCTAATTATTTGCTGTTAAAAACTCACACACAATCTCTCTCTCTCTGTTATTTTTGTTCTCAAAGATTATTAGTTCTTCAAGTGGGGTTGGTTTCCGATGTGCTAGGTTTAATTGCTGGATCATTATTTGTTCAAGTGAAAGCGGGACCATATTGAGCAGTCCTAATAAGCTGAGCCTTATTCAAGCAATTTAAAAAATCATTCATGTTAGAAGAAGATCCTTCATTTCCAGATTTATATCCCAACTAAGAATTTGATTAAAATCACCAATCAGCAGCCACGAGATTAATACATTGAGTAGTGTTTCTAATCCACTCAGCACCTGACATGTATCACTGTTCACCACGTCACCGAGACCAGTCAACCAACTTTATGTATTTACATTTTGAACCCTAAACTCTTCCATATTTCCATTATTGCCCTGATATTTTTCATCTTTACATTTTCACCCTTAAACTTTCCGTGATTACATTTTTATCCCTAAACTTTTCCAAATTACATTTTGGCACTAAAACTTTCCAAATCTTCCTTTTAATCCCTGATATTCCTATATTTACAGTTATTCTTCTAGAGAGTATAGTTTCTTCCCCACCCCTAGGATTGCAGTCTAGGACACAAAATGCCTCCAAAACGCAGACCAATGCACGAGGTGTAGATAAATGAGTTGAGGCGCCGGATACATGAGGGAGGTACTATAAAGCTGCAACAAGCTTTACTAGAAGGACGTAGAGAAGCCCCTGAAGGTGAGTCGTGTAGCGGCGGTTCATCTTCCACGGAAAGCCACCGACAGCAGAGGTCGAGATTCCGCCATAGTTACGTCAAGGCGAATATCCCCAACTTTGAAGGGAAACTTTAGCAAGATGAATTTGTATATTGCCTTTACACTGTTGAACGGATAGTTGAGTACAAGGAGGTTTCGGATGAGCAGAAGTCAAGAGTGTCACTCTCAAACTCAAGAAGCATGCCTCTATAAGGTTGAACTACAGGTGCCTATGGCGCTTCTGCCACTTTCAACGTTGTTGACTTATCACCCTATTTTGATGATGATGCCGAATTTGACTCAAAGGCGAGTTCCATCAAATTTGGGGAGGATGAAATGGAAGAATATAATGCCCATAATGCCCCATAATAGTTGTAACCTCCCCCATAATGAATTGTAACTTGTGTAACCCCTAAAGAATATTAAAGTCTTTGTTGGGTCCTAGTTAGTATAACCTTGGGTTGTAAAGTGAAGAACATAAATATAAAGCTTGATAGCAGTTTCCAAGAGTTTCAGTGTGAGCTCTTCGTTTCTGTACCACACTTCAGCTTAATTAAAGTGCTAAAAGCCTGAAATCACACACACACACACACACACACACACACACACACACACACTCCTTACAAAATAGGCATTTATCACTTCACTTAGGTGTATATTTTTTATAATTGGTTATATTGGATTCGATCTATAAATATTTCATACCCATTTAATTTATTTCATATACCTTTTGCCCTAAATTTAATTATTACGATAAAAAGTAATCTTACTAATAAATCTACTCATATCCTTTCTATTTTTCAGAAAATATAAAATAAACAATAGAAGACGATGTGGCCAGGACTTCAAATGAGATAATTTTTTTTTTCTGAATTCAAAAAAGAAAGAGAAAGGCGTGGCCAACAACTGATATTGATTTAATTAATGAGAGATATATGAGATATGATTAGATTCAAATTGATTCCTTTTTTATTCCCTCTTTTTACCTATATATGTATTCAGCTTCCATGAACAATAGACACAGCTTTCTACTGCTCATAAACGTCATAGTATCAGATATAGAAAACCAGCCCAACCAGTGGAGGGAGGTGAGAATTATTTGCTTGCTACCACTAGTAAAGAGATTTGGGACTCAACCAAGACTACTTATTCGGTTAAGGAGATTTTCAATGAGATGCATGAAAAGTTAATCATGCCATAGATATATAACTATTTTACAAAAAGATTGTAGATGGAAAGGTACATACTATGAGTTTCTTTTTGGTCTGGATGACTCCTTTAAAGATGTTTGAGTTCATATTATGAGCATGAAGCCACCACCCTCCTTAAAAGAGGTATTCAACATGATTGAGAGTGAAGAACGTCGGCAGGTACTAACCATGAGCTTCTTCTTGGTCTCCATGGCTTCTTTAAAGATGTTCGAAGTCTTTATGAGCATGCATGAAGCCACTACCCTCCTTAAAAGAGGTATTCAACATGATTGAGTGTGAAGAACGTCGGAAGGTAGTAACCCTGAGCTTCTTCTTTGTCTTCATGGCTCCTTTAAAGATATGCCCGGTAGTATTATGAGGATGAAGCTCCTACCCTCCTTAAAAAGAGGTATTCAACATGATTAAGTTTATCGGAAGGTACTGATGACCATGAGCTCCTTCTGGGTCTCAAAGACTCCATTGAAGATGTTTAAGGTTGTTTTGGAAGCATGAAGCCACTACCATCCCCAGAAGAGGTATTCGACATGGTAAGTGTGAAGAATGGCGAAAAGGTACCGATGACTTGATCCTCTTCCATCTCTTCTACCTTATCTACAACCTTTCATATAAAACCTCTGCACTTGCTGTTTGTGGAGCCCAAGGTGCTGTGAAGGGAAAGAAAATTCAAGCAATAATAATGTAACCACTGAAATAAATGAAGTTGTTTGAGGTCGTTTTCTGAGCAGGAAGCCATCGCTATTCAACTTCATTAAGTATGAAGAATGGCGCTAAGGAATTGACGATTCTACGATAGACACTGTACAATCATGCTTCATCTAATTTTGTTTCTCTGAAGTTTTGTAAGGGAACTAGGGGGTTGAAGGGTATTCTTTAATTTTGAAGAGCCCAAGGTATTGATCGTTTTTATTTTTTGATTTTTCTTGATTGATTTTATAAATATAATAATGAAATCATTTAAGTCAACCCTTCCTTTGCCCGTTTCCAACACGTTGCCGTGTTCCTCCAAGCTAGGTTATACGTTTAAAATTAAGGCCCTACGAAAGGGATTTAATTACTAAAAAAATCAATAACAAAATTAAGCCCATACCATGACCCGATCTAAATTAATCTAATTTGTAATTGCCTTAGGGGATATTGCCTGGGTGCATGCTTACGTAAATAAAAAGTGTAGAAACAAATGTTTAACTTTTATGAAAAGATAGGAAATACAGTAGTTTATGTAGTTTTCTTTATGAAAACTAAATCTGATGTTAATATCTGAAAACTACAAAGAATCAATTAAGGTTTTTAACATTTTCAACCACTTTTTACCTTCTAAGATATAAAAGATATTGATAGTTTCACTCTTAAACCAGTCAACACTATTGGAGGGAAGCGATGGAGAGTGTTTAAGAGTGAATATCCATATACCTCTTCTATAATTCGTGCGTAACTACAAATAACACTAGGGTTAGGTCCACTTTTAACTATTTGATTAAATTTGAGAAAATATCAAACCCTTTTTATGTATAGAAAAGAGGTTAAATTTTGCACATTGTACAGAGAGATTTGACTTCTTTTTGTTTTGGCAAATAGAGAGATTTGACTTCACCCGTTAATTAATCGTATTGTTGTTCATTATTTGGAAATTGATAGCTGTGATTAAGAAACAGCAGATAAAATTCGATATGGGCAGAAATTTCAAAATGGCCCCCTACTAACAAAAATCTATAGTTCATTTCCACATGGAATTCATTACTTCGCATTTAGTAAAAAACAATTTTCGTGGACAAAAAAAAAAAGATAGTGACAATTTTAATGGATACGGATTATTCTGTGGGTTTAGTAACGCGTGACCATACTATTTTTGCATATGTGTAAGATGGCTGCTCTGGAAGCCCAAGGTGGCCTTCTTCATTGTCTTCATGGCTCCTTTAAAGATGTGTAAGGTAGTATTATGAGCATGAAGCCACTACCCTCCTTAAAAAGAGGTATTCGACATGATTAAGTTTATCGGATAGTACTGATGACCATGAGCTCCTTCTGGGTCCAAAGACTCCCTTGAAGATGTTTGAGGTTGTATTATAAGCATGAAGCCACTGCCATCCCCAGAAGAGGTATTCAACATGGTTAAGTGTGAATAATGGCGAAAAGGTACTGATGACTCGATCCTCTTCCATCTCTTCTACCTTATCTACAACCTTTCATATAAAACATCTACAGCTGTTTGTGGAGCCCAAGGTGGTTGAAGGGAAAGAAAAATATCAAGCAATAATGTTGTAACCACTGTAATAAATTAGAAGTGGTCATTGGGCGCGAAGGAGTTGAAGAGTGTGCGATAAGAAACATGCTTCATCTCGTTTTGTTTCTCTGAAGTTATGCATGAAAACTACTTTCATTACTTTGGCGCACATGGGGGTAGGAGGTTTTTTTTTTTAATTTTGTATAATATTGAGTTTTTTTTTTATGGTTCTTGATTGATTTTATAAATATAATAATGAAATCATCGAAGTCAACTCAAGTCTCGAACACGATGTGTTCCTCTGAGCAAAGCTACGTTTTTGCCTGGAAACACGTGACCGTGAGTCACGAAAAGCATTGGTGGTCCCACCAAGCAAGTGAATAATCACTGGCGTATTCAATGGCTAAGATTGCTGAGATTCTAGCAAAGGAAAATTCCTTAAAAATACCCCCTTAATATGAAAAACCCCATTTGCGGCCAGAGTAAAGATAGATAGGTAGTGGTCAGCAATATAGAATTTCAAAATTTGATGGAAAATATGAAACTGCCCTAAAATAATATAAGACCAATACGCTATAAGAAACATAGAAGAATTTGTCATTACGTCCATCGGAGTTGCCAATATACTACGAAAAGTTGTTAACGAAGAAGTGACAAAGGCATCACAATGGAATTGGCAAGCTAAATCTGATTTCCATTGAAAATGATTTTATCGTAAACATTGCAAAAAGCAATGAATCATAAATATTTCATTCTTATTAAGCTGCTTTAAAAGAAATAAGGGCTTATTTATGTCTAGCACATATAGCATTTAAAAGTATTTTGCAATACATCTTAGACCCTAAAATATTTTTTGAAGTGTGTTCAGTATTATAAATTATTTTTTAAGTGCGTTAAGCACCTTAAATTTCTAAATATAAAATTACACCATAGATATTTCAAGTGTGTCCAGTACCATAAATTATTTTGTAGTGAGTTCATCTTCTTAAGTTTTTAAGTACATAATTACACCAAAGATAGCTTAAAATGTTGGATAAACTTAATACATAACAAAATACTTTAAAATACTGCGGTACCGAAAAAATATTTTATGAAGCTTGGTGGACCTTCAACCAAGAAACCAACATGAAATCCTTATAAACCCAGAGCACTAGCATTAGAGCCCGTAATGCCAATCTGCCAAAAAAATGACAGGTTGAGTTGCCCGTCAAAAGGCTTGAGAAGTTGAGACTTTTTCAAGGGGCATTAGAAAGCATAAAAGATTGTAACAAAAAAAGAAAAAGAAAGCATCAAAGAGAGAGGCATCAGAGGGTCCTTGCGTGTAATTCCCGTGAGTGATGTCCCAAGTCTCAAAAATCTGCCTCAAAGGTTCGAGTGCTAAGTTGTGTGTTGAGGCTCAGAACCTCCGGCATGGTCATAGGTTCAAATCCATCTGGACTATAGTATCCTGAACATTTGGTGCATGATCTCTGATGAATTCGTTGACTATGAAAACAACATAATAATTTATATCCTTATGTAATTCATATATGGGAAAATGACATTTCAGTCTTTGTGAATGAGATAATTGCACTTTATATGATCTAGTTCAAAATATGAATAAGACACCTACAAGAGTCTCAAGTATCCTTCTCCCTTCGTAGTTTGTCTAATTTTCTTTTAAAAAAAAATGTAATTTCATACCTTGTGAATCCCCCTGGTCCTCTTTCTCATTTGGATTCCTCATGATTCTTTTGTATTTAGGGCATGGCCCAATGCCCATACCCTTAATTTGATTAATATGATATTTGATCCTGTTAGCATTTACTGCAAATACCAATCCACACGTTTTCCCACATTTCAGCTGCCTTTGGCCTCCCACATGTTTTATCATTTACTCCTTTTTTTGCATCTAATTAGAAAACATTTTCTACTTCAATTTACTCCTTTTTTTGCATCTAATGTTTGAATACAATGGTTTAAGATCATGGTATCTCCAATCCGTCATTAATTGCATTACAAACCAGATCATTTTAAGGCTAGAGTTAATACTACCCAAATCCTTAATATAAGATTTAATTGACTAATTTAGAAAAATTAAGAAAGTTCAATAAATTAATTAATAATATCATATATTACATTTTTTCTCTTAAATGCTTGTGTATAATTTGATTATACATCAATACTTAAAAAGTGCTTATATTGATTACCCTTAAAAAGTGCTTTTTTTAATTATACCCAAACACTCTTATTTAACTTTCTTAATCTTCAAAAATTAGTCAGTCAACCCTTATATATATTGGTAACCGGAGGTGGTATTATATTTAGAATTCTGCATAACTAAATGCGTTCTTAAACATTTTATCTATATAATTTGTCAACTTTTGGACATCAATAATGCCAAAAGAGAATGTGATTGTCGGAATACAAGGAAGAGCTGGAAAAAGTGCTAAAAATAAAAACATTTATGATTCAACACCAATATAGGTAAGAAAAAATGGGACTAAAAGGGTTTTGACTAAGTAGGAGTAAGCAGAGATATTTATTGCAATTTTAATGAGAAGAATTCGAAGTGATTTGGAGGTCAAAATGAAATATCGGAAAGATGGTGAAATCGATGGAGATAATACAATTCAAGCTTTTATCTAACAATCTATTCAAAAATTTGGATTTTAATCAAAACTCAATGGCTTTGTGTGATCTATGTAGTCCACCCAACAAGGTTATCGCTATTTTTTTTTAATTTCTCTAGGTTTTTTTTTTTTTTTGCTGTCAAGACTTAGTATTACTCCCTGCAATCCTTGATAAGATCCTCGTTTATTAATAACTGAATGCGTATTTACTTTTATTTTCCACCTCTATAAACGAGAATTCAACAAAATTTGTGCAACAATTCAAGGGCCAAAAAAAAAAAGATTTCGGAGCATATATTCCTTCTGAATTAAGGAGGTGGTATTTCTCTTTTTGTGGATAAGGGTAGGGTCTAATGCCCATACCATTAATTTGATGAATATGAGATTTGATCCTATTAGTACTTCACCTCAAGTGATTTAGAACAAATATATAAATTAATTTTTATACAAATGAATATAAAAAGGGTGGTAAGTGGTTCAAGTTAAAGCATATATACCTAGTGAATCAAGGAGGTCCTCTTTCTCTTCTGGATCAACATTGGAGTTCTCAGGATTAGAACATAGCTGAATACTCTTATTACTAGGGACCATACTATTTTTGCATAAGTCAAGATAGCCGCTCTGCAAGCCCAAAGTGGCATTTAGCTTACTGCTATATTGAAGACAAAAGTGAAGACAAACAAGAAATCCAATTCAAGTAAATAGAGTTACATGATCAGGTTGTTGCTGAAAGATAAGCAGGGCAAGAAGATGAAGATGAGAAAGCAATATCAGTGTCCTCCTTGATTTGTGACCACTTCCTTTTGTCTTAGCTCATCGAGGACAGATTATGCGTGGTCAGAGGTGTACACACACACACACAAACATTTAGTACTGTTAGAGCAGCTAAATCAGAAGACCCAGTTACAATTATATCACCAATATGTAGATTGTACATGAAGGTGTGCGATAGATGAACAGATTAAAATGAAGTCACATCACTATTACGAGCATGAAGCCACTACCCTCCTTAAAATGAGGTATTCAACCTGATTAAGTTTATCGGAAGGTACCGATGACCATGAGCTCCTTCTCCATCTCAAAGACTCCATTGAAGATGTTTGAGGTTGTATTATGAGCATGAAGCCACTGCCATCCCCAGAAGAGGTCAACATGGTTAAGTGTGAAGAATGGCGAAAAGGTACTGATGACTCGATCCTCTTCCATCTCTTCTACCTTATCTACCACCTTTCGTACGTATAAAACGTCTACAGCTATTTGTGGAGCCCAAGGTGATCAAAGGGGAAGAAAAATATCAAGCAATGATGTTATAACTACTACTATAATAAATTACAATTGGTCATTACGGGCAAAGGAGTAGAAAAGTGTGCGATGGACGGTGGAGAAACATGCTTCATCTCGTTTTGTTTCTCGAAGATATGCAAGAAAACTACTTATATTACTTTGGCGCACATGGGGGTGGGAGGTTTTTTTTTTTTAATTTCATATAATATTGAGTTTTTTTTATATTTCTTGATTGATTTTGTAAATATAATAATGAAATCATCCAAGTCAACTCAAGTCTTCCTTTTGGCCGAACGAACACGTAAAGGTTTTTCCTATGAGCAAAAGTACGTTTTAGTCTGGAAAAACTTGTGACCTTGAGTCACGAAAAGCGTTGGTGGTCCCACCAAGCAAGTGAATAATCACTGGGGTATTCAATGGCTAAGATCGCCGAGATTCTATCAAAGGAAAATTCCTTAAAAATACCGCTTGAATATGAAAAACTCCATTTGCTATGAATAAGAGAAAAGATAGATATATAGGTAGTAATCAGCAATATAGGATTTTAAAATTTGACGGAAAATTTGAAACTGCCCTAGAGTACTATATGACCAATAGGATACAAGAAATATAGAAGAATTTGTCATTACGTCTGTCGGAATTATTAATATAGTACGAAAAATTGTTAGTGAAGGAGTGACAAAGACATCACAATGGAGTTGGCAAGCTAAATCTGATTTCCATTGAAAATGATTTTATAGTAAACATTGCAAAAAGCTATGAATCACAAATCTTTCATTCTTATTAAGATGCTTTGAAAGAAATAAGGGCTAATTTGCGTCTAGCACGTATAGTATTTAAAAGTATTTTGCAATAGATCCCAAACCCTGAAATATTATTTGAAGTGTGTCCAATATTAAAAATTATTTTTTAGTACGTTCAGCACCTTAAATTTCTAAATATAAAATTACACCAAAGATGTTTCAAGTGTGTCTGTTGATCAAGATGTGACATCAATTGTCCCATGGCGGAGGCTCAGTTGAGGGGTCAAGTCATAGTCCAACCATGGCGCTTGGGTGTCTGCTCAACTAAAGGTTAAGGAAATAGAGTTACGCCCTGACTAACAGCTATAGCTTTTGGTCAAGTGGTAAGCGCTTAATCCTAACATCAAGTGCCATAAATCATTTTGGTAGTGAGTTCATCTTAAATTTGTAGGTACATAATTGCACCATAGATAGTTTAAAATCTTGGATAAACTTAATGCATAACAACATACTTTAAAATACTACATAACAAAATACTTTAAAATATACGGAAAGACTATTTTATGAAGCTTGATGGACCTTCAACCAAGAAACCAACATGAAATCCTTATAGATCCGAAGCACTCTTATTAGAGCCCGTAATGCCAACCCACGAAAAAAAGTGGTGGGTTGAGTTGATTAAAAAGTAGTCTGCCAGAAGGATTGCGATGTTGAGACTTTCTCAAGGGGCATTAGAAAGCATCAGAACCTCCGCCATGGTCATAGATTGAAAGCCAACTAGACCATGGTATCCCCTATAATCCAGAACATTTGATGCATGATCTCCGCTGAATTCGTTGCCTATGAAAACAACAACATAATAATTAATATCCTTATGTAATTCATATATGGGAAAATGACATTTGAGTCTTTGTGAATGAGATTATTGCATTTTATACGATCTAGTTCAAAAAAAAATGAATAATACCCCTACAAGAGACTCAAATATCATTCTCCCTTCATAGTTTGTTTAAATTTTTTTTTAAAAAAAAACAAAATTATTCCATACCTTGTGAATCAAGGAGGTTCTCTTCCTCTTCTGGATCACCCAATTCCCCATATTCCTCTTCTTGAGATATTTTGTATTCATCAACCCGCTTTCTCTTAATTCCATATAAATTTAAATCTTCCTCACTTTCGACTTGTGTGTAGTGCATTCTTGCAGCTAAATCGTATAGCATTTATCTTTCTTGGTTAAAGTCACTCTTGAGCAACTTTAATGCCAAATTCAATCTTTCTTCATCGCTGTCAAACTGCATTGTGTATCATTTATATGACTGAGAGTGTTTCTACTTTATAAATACATGTGTGCGCTTACTGTGCATAGAGAACATTTAAAAAAAACAACTCTGCAAGTAAACGTACCTGAAATAAAGGCGTTTTCCTCACATAATTATCCACTTGTTGCATATAATTAATAACAAATACACCACAATCATATCTACATATTGAAGAAATACGATATCAAAATGAATAAAAGTTTTAATTAAATGGATTAGTTTAAATAAAACAGCCTTAATTGAACAAAAAAAATAAAAGAACCTTAAACTCACCCATTTGGCTGTAACATAATATTGCTTGCCATTCTCCCATTAAATTTTGTGAACGTACCATCCTCGAAGAGTCTATCCATGGCACGCAACTACACAAAAAAGATTAATTCTGAGGAATTAAAAAGATCAATCTATACATTCATTATGTAACCATCATAACTGTAGAACACTTACTAGTTTCTGCGTTGTTTGATCACGTTCAGTTTTATCCACAAATTGATCAAATAGAGAATCCCATATTTCAACTTCGTGTTTCTTCATTTGAATAATGTACAAATAATAATGTCCACATGAGTTTTTCTCAACATGAACAGGAATAAATATCTGCAACATGTGAGCAAAAACAAATCCAATTGACATATAGCCAGCAAGAATAACCCTTATAATAAATTAAACATCAACCACAACGAGACAAAAAGATATTACCTTCTCACAATCTACCAAGTCAGACATGTAGTTACCTATCATATGTCGTTTTGAAAATTCAACGAAAGATCTTACATCACGGATCATATTAAGCGCTGCACTCTATAAAAAAGAACCCAAAATAATCTGATGAATAAGATTGTCATAGTTTCAAAAACTAACATATATCTATCCTCCAATAGAGGAGAGAATAAACAATTACCGAAAACTTCACCGGAAGATACCAATTCAAAGGTTTACATGTCCTCCTCCTTTCAATTTCGGTCAAGATGTCAGCAAAGATATCAATTATCTAAGAAAACGGGAAAAATTAGCACTAACATAACCAAGACCTTGCTTAATAATAATAATAATAATAATAATAATAATAATAATAATAATAATAATAATAATAATAAAAAGAATTGAAACATACGTAAACACTGACCCCTGAATCTAAATAAGCCTGCGGTCCAAGTGTGGTCAATTGAGATTTATCCAGAAACGAACGTGACGAAGAAAAAGGTACAAGCGTCTCACTGAAGAACACAAAAGTTAACGATTTAATTACGCTTCAGATTAAAAAAAATGTGGGCGCACAAAAACAGCAATCTTTTAGTTGTAAGCATATGAATCTAACCTTGAAGACTCAAAAACATATTGTATCATCTGTCGATCATGTTCATTCACGGTGTTGGAAACATAAAAAGGGCCGACTTTAATCTTCTCTTGATGCATATGTTTTCCGGAGATTTGTACTTGTTGGAGAGCCTTTATGCCTTCAAAAACTCTCCAATATCAAATTCCATACAAAAATTCCATGACTGTTATACAAAATTCCTTAAAAGATTTCCCTCTTGCTCACAATGAATGTGGTAATCTTTATTGTTTGAGTTTTAATTCTTTATTACCATGGTAGGGTACTCAAAGAATGGTTCAAATTGAGAATTAGAATTTGGAGTGTTTCAATCACAGTCACAATCCACAATTGATATAATCCATCCGGAAAACACGTATGAGGTAAAAACAACGCACAGATATTTAGAAAAAGAAATATTGCAAGTAACAAAATTTATTGACGCTTGTCTTCAGATAAATTAATTTCATTCAGTAGCAATGTTTAATTTCATTTATATTCACGATGGAGTAGAAATATATATATATATATAATTCATGACCCCTATATCAATCACTGAAAGCTTGAGGTTGAGATCCAATCAGTCACAGTGAAAAAGAGGATTTAAATATAAAAAAATTTGAAATTGTAGAGTGAACAAACAAGATGCTGAATGCTGTTAATGTAATATCCCAAATTTCGTATACAGAAATAAAAGCCAAACCGATGAATTAAGAAATGATTTAAGCCCCGTAAATAAGAAAAATAGAAAGGAAAATTCCTATAGACAAGAAAGGATAATCGACTAAATCCGTAGTCTTGAAACTTTTAAATAAAAATAACCAAATGGCAAAATGGTCATTTGACCTAATAACAAGGGTAAAATGGTCATTTTGAATAATAAGGCATAGGGCACAAAATGCCATCAAATAATAAGGATATTTTGGTAATTTGGTCAAAAGGTAACAAAAAGTCAAAGTTGACCCAAAAGTCAAAGTTGACAAAAAGATATCAAAGTCAATCAAGGGTAGGTTGGAATTAAGAAAAAATAGAAAAAAATTATGGCATTTTGGTACTTATAGCAAAAGTAGAAGATGTAATGAAGAACTAAGGAAGTAAGATAAGTAATGACATTTTCGGAATTAAGGGATTTCGGAGCTAAGGATGAATGAGAACTAATTATTTGAGGTAGCAGGAGTTCACAAATGCCAGAGACCTGAACTGAGAAAAGTTTAGTTGGGTCACAAAGTAATTAATAAAATTATTACTCGGTGTCCAGTGCAAGCAATTTTAAAGTACGGAGAACAACAGTGCCCGAAAGCCCTGAAAAATTATTTTCTTAGAAAATTAATTATGAAAAATGCGGGAAGCATTTTGAGAAATGGAAAAGAGTTGGAGAATCAGAGAAAAATATAAAATTTTTCCATGTTCTTAAGTCAAATTGGCCGCCGAAAGCCCGTTTTACAGTGTTGCATGCAAATCGAGGAATCCTGACGAGTTACGAGGGAAACCCGGAGATACTATGGGCTAGGACATGACGCCACCTAGGCAAGGAGGCCTAGGGAATGGCGCCACATGAGAGATAAAGTCTCCGGAAAAGTAAAAAGGTAGTTACCCTTGTAAAGGTTACTTTAAGGAAATACGTGCCATCGAATCAAGTAACTGGACCGGGCAGAGGCCCAACCAGCAAACCAGACGCCTAGGGCATCTGAATAGTCACTTTTCAGCAAGAAATTCAAAGGGGGATAGTGGCACAATATCTATTAAGTATTTCAAGACTTGGTCCCCAAGAATGCTTCTCATCCACACATTCATTTAACATGGAATTTTAAAAAACACAAATCCCCTCTTTCCTTCTCCATTTGGACGCACCCTACCTCTCTCATCTACTCATATTTTTCTCTCCTCTGAAGCTCCCAAAACCACCATTCTCAAGCTCTCAAGAGGAAGAAGAGCAAGCACAACAAGCAAGGTAAAGTCCCAAGCAACCAACCCTTTACATTTTCCTACTCCTTGCAACTTCTACCACCTTTCTAATGGATTGATTTTTTGATCAAAGCCCTCTTTTTGAAGATGAAAAGTTAGGGTTCCAAGTTTGGAAAATGGAAAAGAGAAGGTTTTAAAGGTAGTACATGGTTGCAAGTTGTTTCTTGAGTAGTAAAGAGTGTTGATGTTGGTTGTTGTTGTTTTGGTTGTTATTGGGAGTTGTTGTTGAAATTTTGGAAACCATAAGTTTATGGGGAGGTGCTGTCCATGTGAGGTCTTGAGAAGGAAAAGATGTGTTTGAGTCATATGATGCTTGAATCATGATTTGGAAGCAACAATACACAAGTATTCATAAGCAAAAGTTGAAAAAAAAAAAATCCAAGAACCCTTCTTTTTCTGTTTTTTGGAAAATCTGTGAAAAATAGAAGGAGTGGGATTTTGATGATTCTAATGCTTCCAATATCTCTAAAATGATATTTTGTGTAGGGTAAAGCTAAGAAATGGATTTTAGAAGCCTTAAGGACCATAAAAATCAAGTCTTGAACTTGTAGGACTCCTAGAAAACCAAAAGGGGGTTTTATGCATTTTTGCAAGTTTTCTTGCATTTTAATGGTTAAATATTTACATGGATGTTATACCATGATATTTAGGGATTTGAGACCTTCAAGAACCCATTTGGAAGGTTATTCAAGAGAGCCCTAAAGTGAAAAAGGAAAAGCTAAGATCTTGAGGTAGCAAGACTACTAACTCTTCAAAGCTATTTTATGAACTTGTGTGAATAGTGCATTGTTTTATGATATATGAGTTGGTGTTATGTGTATGGTATGTGACTTTGATTGCTATGGCCATATGCATGTTAATGTAATGTTTGAACATGTCACATGTATCTTGCTTATACACACTCCTTGAAAAGCATTACATGCACATTCATAAGTTTTTTTTAGTTAGTTTTGCTACTGGGATTTATATAAATCTCATTATCCCCCAACTAACCATATAGGTAGAAGCTCAAGTAAGGGTAAGAATGAGGTTATTGATGGTTGAAGATGATGTTCTTGCTTGAATGAATGCTTGTATAAATATTGTTGAGTGGTAGAACTTGGTTTTGCAAGTTGATGGATTATTGTAAACCATAAACCTCACATGAGGTAGTAAGTAAACATGTGATGAGGCATGCATGAAAATGGACTAAAACTAACAAGAAATGTTAAGGGAATGGCCATGCATGATAAAGAAGTGTTAAGGAACCAAAAAGAGATTTTGGTGAATTTTAACAAAAATTGGTTTTTAAAGTTAAGGGGTTCCAAAGGCCCTGAAAAATGAGTTTGCTTCATGTGGTAAGGAAAAATATCAAACAAGCTCCAAATGAGCTGAAACTTTTCAGTTAAATACTAAACATCCTTAAAATGATATAAAGTTTACGAAATTTAGATGTGTATATTAAGAGTTATGATTTTCCAAAGTTAAGGGAAAATCTGGAAAAACTGGAAGTGACCATTGGAGCAGTTCACGTTTTCGGATTAAACTGATTCAAATGGGTAAGAATTAGAACTGTGAATATTTTTCCCCTATAGATCACTTAATAAAATAAATTCAGAAATTGGAATCACTCCGTTTCTATTTTTCTAGAATTAATTATGATTTTTTAAAATTGGGCCAGAAATCTGGAAAATGGTCCAGTGAACAGTAATAACGTTTTTAAAGAAAAAGAAAAATTTTCAATTTCACTAAAAAGGCCAATTTGAGTTATCCAAAATCTAAGAGTGGTTCATAAGTGATCCAATAAGGGAGAAAATAGGAGGTGTTACAGTTAAATATAAATAAATTTCTCAATGTGTTTAAAATCATGGTATCTCCAATCCATAATTAATTGCATTACAAACAAGATCTTTTAGGGCTAGAGTTAATAGCACCGCAGAAAAATTAAGAAAATTCAATAACTTACTTAATGATAGCACATTACATTATATCTCTTAAATACTTATGTGTATAATTAGATTATACATCAAGACTAAAAACGTTCTTATATTTATTACACTTAAAAAGTGTCTTTTTAATCATACCCAAACACTTTTATTTAGCTTTCTTAATCTTCCAAAATTAATCAATCAGGTCTTATATAAATTAATAACCAAGATGGTATTATATTTAGAATTATGCATAACTAAATGCATTCTTAAACATTGTATCCATGTAATTTGTCAACTTTTGGACATCAATAATATGAAAATAATGTACGTGATTCAACATAATTCTTGGCCAAAAGAGAATGTGACTTGTATTTGTCGGAATACAAGGAAGAGCTGGAAAAAGTGCTAAAAATTAGAACACTTATGATCCAACACCAATATAGGTAAGAAAAAATGGGAACAAAAGGTTTTCGACTAAGTACGAGTAAGCAGGGATATGTATTGCAATTTTAATAAAAGTAGAATTAGAAGTGATTTGAGGTCAAAATGAAATATCGAAAAGACGGTGAAAACCATGGAGATAATACAATTCAAGCTTTTATCCAACAATCTATTCAAGAATTTGGATTTTAATCAAACCTCAATGGTTTTATGTGATCTACGTAGTCAACCCGGACAAGGTTATCGTTGTTGTTTTTAATTTATGTGTGTTTTTTTTCAATGTCAAGACTTAGTATTACTCCCTGCAATCCTTGATAAGATCATCGTTTATTAATAACTGATAAGATCGCGTGCTTTTTCCGAGATGAAGGAGCTGTGATGAATAATCAAGTTTGGACCTCTCGTTTCTGTCCGTCAGATGGCATTTTTCGGAATAGATGAGAAGTGGCGGCTTGGCTCCATTTTTCCCCTCTGTGCGTGGCTTGGAATGGAAATGTATTAAATGGGTGGGATCCCCCCTTCCAGTGAGTGGCGGCGTGTGTGTATTGGATGGAAGCTTGAGGGTTCTCTGTGTGTGCTGGAGATGTGGGTCAATAATTGGATTATGGGTATGTGGGCCACCGCAATCTGGAGCTGAATGGGTGAGTGTATGATTGAGGGAAAATGGAAAAAGACAAAATAGAGTGAATGGAAAAGGACGAAAAGTGGGTGTGTGAAAAAGAAAATGAAATAGCCAAGAATGGATGTGAGGTGAGTGTAATGGTGGGGTCCAATTGTAATGGTGGGGAAACGTAATAAAGGAAATGGTATGGAGAATGAATTTCTAAAAATAAATAATTGGGACAAATGGCTCCATGAGAAGCTTCCTCCTCCAGAAGATAATTTCCAAACTTGCTGCCAGCTGTCTTCTTTTTAATTCTTTCTCTAAGCAATTAATTACAAAATGTCCTGCACATTAGATTTAAATGTGACATAATATTGTGTATTAAGATGATAAGCATAAGGGAATTTTAAGGAGTGATAGAAAAATCACAAATTAGCAATTAATTCCTATAATCATTCCTTAATAGAATTAACCTCTAATCAACACATTTAAACCCAAATAAGGTACCAAATGATCAATATTAGGTACACTTATTACATATAAAATAGATATATATATCACCCCCAATTCCTATGAGCTGTTTATTTGGCACCATAAATCTATACTTGTAAATGCTTGAATCGCTCTCTCGCATAAACAATAAAATATGTCCCAAGTTCAGATCGTGCAGATGAAATCTCGAATATTCTGCACTAAAATGTACACAAAATTAAAATGTCACAGTATCCCACTGTGTACAAGCTAAAAGTAACCGGTTGGGTGTCACAAAAAGAGGTAATCGATCACAACGTGACATCAAAGTTCGAATCCCTACTGGAAAAGATGTCCATGTTTAATGTCCGATTGTATTTCAAATATGATTGCCTCCAATAGGAGATTCATCACAAGTGCAAGTCAAACAACTTACTTCTCTGGTGAATATACAATTATACATTTTATTTATTGTGTATTGACTTTATTCTCATTTGTTATAGTGAATATTAAATAGATATAAAGTTAAGGATTAAATTTTAAAACAGAGTTAATGACTTTTAAAATCTTTCTTAATCCGTGTGAAACATACAAGAAATGATTTATAAATAAGCTAAAAAGCGCATAGTGAAGTCTGGGTCATCCCATTGCGAACTAAGGTAAGAAGAATTGGCAAGCTAAATCTGATTTCCATTGAAAATGATTTTATAGTAAACATTGCAAAAAGCTATGAGCCTCAAATCTTTTATTCTTATTAAGCTGCTTTGTAAGAAATAAGGGTAAGTTGCATCTAGCACATATAATATTTAAAAGTATTTTGCAATAGATCCCAAACCCTGAAATATTTTTTTGAAATGTGTTTGGTATCATAGATTATTTTTTAGTGCATTCAGCACCTTAAATTTCTAAATATAAAATTACACCAAAGATATTTTAAGTGTGTCCAGTATCATAAATTATTTTCGTAGTGAATTCATCACTTGAAATTTCTAAATGTGTGTTTGAAAATCCGTTGGGAAGATGATTTCACACAAGTCGAGGTAAGTATGTGAGAGGAGTTTTTTCTCAGCTTATGCAAGCATAATTCCCAATGTGTTTGCAAAACATGCATAACAAAGATACTTTAGAATGTTGGATAAACTTAATGCATAACAAAATACTTTAAAATACTTTGGTACGGAAAAACTATTTTATGAAGCTTGATGGACCTTCAACCAAGAAACCAACATGAAATCCTTATAGATCCGAAGCACTCTTATTAGAGCCCGTAACGCCAACCCACGAAAAAAGTGGTGGGTTGAGTTGATTAAAAAGTAGTCAGCCAGAAGGATTGAGATGTTGAGACTTTCTCAAGGGGCATTAGAAAGCATCAGAACCTCCGCCATGGTCATAGATTGAAATCCAACTAGACCATAGTATCCACGATAATCCTCAACATTTGGTGCATGATCTCCGATGAATTCGTTGACTATCAAAAGAACGACATAATAATTAATATCCTTATGTAATTCATAAATGGGAAAATGACATTTGAGTCTTTGTGAATGAGATTATTGCATTTTATATGATCTAGTTCAAAAAAATGAATAATACCCCTACAAGAGACTCAAATATCATTCTCCCTTCATAGTTTGTTTAAATTTTTTTAAAAATAATATTATTCCATGCATTGTGAATCAAGGAGGTCCTCTTTCTCTTTTAGATCCACAATGGAGTTCTCATGATTAGGGCATAGCTGAATACTCTTATTACTAGGCTCCTCCGCCGTAATCACTGGCAATTGAAAACAATATAACATAAGATGCCTGTGTAATTCACACACACACACACACACACACATATGGGGGAATAAACATTTGAGTCTTTGTTAAGGAGATTGTTAATTACACTTCATAAAATGAATAATACCCCTACAAGAGACTCGAATATCATTCTCCCTTCATATACTGTTTAATTTTTTTTTTTTTAAAAATGTTACTTCATACCTTGTGAATCAAGGAGGTCCTCTTTCTCTTTTGGATCCCTCATGATTCTTTTGAAATTAGGGCATGGCCGAATACCCATACCCTTAATTTGGTTAATATGAGATTTGATCCTGTTAGCATTTGCTGCAAATACCAATCCACAATGTTTGCACTCTACTTGCTTCTTCCCTTCCAATACCGTGACGTGTTCCCACGTGGTATGTTCCTTTGGCCTTCCACGTAGTTTCTTGGTCATTCCTTTTTCAGCATCTAATTATCACATTTTCTACTTCAATTTTCCCCAAAGAAAGTAGTCATTAACAAAATCAAGATTGAGCATATCAAAACGAACTAAACAGTTTAGATCTGCTTTTGGGAGCTCATCGATTCCTAACATACACACGACATTTTATTCCCTAGTTAGTTAAAATAATATTACTCCATACCTTGTGAACCAGGGAGTTGGTCTTTCTCTTTTGGATCAATGATCATGTTTTTTGCATTTGGGCAGATTCGAATACCCTGACCCGGAATTTGATAGATATGACATTTGATCCGTGCGGCACTTGCTGCAAATACGAGTGGACAATATTTGCATCTTACTTGCTTTTTCCCAGGCACTAATGTGACGTGTTCCCACATTTTAGCTGCCTTAGGCCTTCCACCAGCTGGTTTCGCCATTATGCGCTTTGCTGCCTCTGCAGATTAATCACCCTGCGCGCATAAATCAATTTTTTCAAAATGAAACCTAAGTAACAAGTACAAATAACATAAAATGCCTGTGTAATTCATATGTGTGTGTGTGTGTGAATTACACAGGCATCTTATGTTATTTGTAACTGTTACTGAGGTTTCATTTTGAAGAAATTGATCAATGCGCGCAGGGTGATATATATATGGGGAAAATAACATTTCAGTCTATGTTAAGAAGATTGTTAATCACACTTCATTATCTAGTTCAAAAAATGAATAATACCCCTACATGAGACTCAAATATCATTCTCCCTTCATATACTGTTTAATTTTTTTAAAAAAAAAATTTGTTTCACACCTTGTAAATAAAGGAGGCCCTCTTTCTCTTTTGGATCCCTCATTGATTCTTCCGTAATTATCACATTTTCTACTTCAATTTTCTCCAAAAAAGTAGTTCTTAACAAAACCAAGATTATCATTTTGTGTATGTGTATATATATCAAAACGAACTAAGCACTTTAGATATGCTTTTGGGAGCGCATCAATTCCTCTCACACACACTCACAACATTTATTCCCTAGTTATTTAAAATAATAGTATTCCATATCTTGTGAATTAGGGAGTTGGCCTTTCTCTTTTTCGATCACAGGTTTGAATACCCCGACGTGGAATTTGATTGATATGAGATTTGATCCGAGTAGCATTCTTTGCAAATACCAGTCCACAATAACTGCATCTTACTTGCTTCCCCCAGGCAATACTGTGACATTTCCCCACACATCAGCTGCCTTTGGCCTTCCACTGGTTGGTTTAGTCATTATGCCCTTTTCTGCCTCTGGTTAATCACCCTGCGCGCATTGATCAATTTCTTCAAACGGAAACCTAACCAGCAAGTACAAATCATCTCTGAACTATATGCCGAACAAGTACTAAGAATTGAAAATCCCAATATATAGGATCGTACGTTTGCCTCTCCTATTCTTATCTTCACGCGTTGGATCAATCGGTTTGATAGAAGTAGAGAACAGATATAGAATGTCTATATGCTAATCGCTAAGTAAAAGTGAAGAGAAGCAAGAAAGAAAGCCCTTTCAGAGAATAACACATTGAAATCCCGTAGGAATAATAAGTAAATAGAGAGTCAGTGTTCTTTCTCAAGTGTTTACTTCTTGTCTATATGCTAATGATATGATGAGGAACGAGGAATCTTGACTTCTTCTAACTAGAGAAGCGTTTATTACTGGTAGATTACTTACGGTTGCCTTTGGTCGGTAAGAGTGTGAGCGTTGCCGTGTACGTATAAAATTAAGCCCCTACGGAAGGGATTTAATTACTAAAAAAATTCAATAACAAAATTAAGCCCCTACCATGACCCGATCTAAATTAATCTAATTTGTAATTGCCTTAGGGAATATTGCCTGGTTGCATGCTTACGTAAAAAAAGTGTAGGAACAAATGTTTTAACTTTTATGAAAAGAGAGGAAATACAGTACTTTGTGTAGTGAATTAAGAGTTTTCTTCATGAAAACTAAATCTGTTCTTAATATCTGGAAACTACAAAGAATCAATCAAGGTTTTTATCAATTTCAACCTCTTTGTACCTTCTAAGATATAAAAGATATTGATAATTTCACTCTTCTATATGGATGTTTAAGGGTGAATATCCATATGTCTCTTCTATAATTCATGCGTAACTACAAATAACACTAGGGTTAGGTCCTTTTTTAACTATTGGATTAAATTTGATAAAATATCAAACCCTTTTTATGTATAGAAAAGAGGTTAGTGTTTGCACATTGTACAGAGAGATTTGACTTCTTTTTTTTTAGGGCAAATAGAGAGATTTGACTTCACCCGTTAACTAATCATATTATTTTTCATTATTTTGAAATTGATAGCTATGATTAAGAAACAATAGATAAAATTCGATATGGGCAGAAATTTCAAAAATGGCCCCCTACTAATAAAAATCTATATTTCATTTCCACATGGAATTCATTATTTGCATTTAGTAAAAAAAAAATTCGTGGGCAAAAAAAGATAGTGCCAATTTTCATGGATATGGATTATTCTGTGGGTTTAGTAACGTGGGACCATACTATTTTTGCATATGTACAAGTAAAGATAGCCGCTCTGGAAGCCCAAAGTGGTCTTTAGCTTACTGCTATATTGAAAACAAAAGTGAAGACAAACAAGAAATCCAATTCAAGTAATAGAGAGTCACATGATCAGGTTGTTGCTGAAAGATAGGCAGGGCAAGAAGATGAAGATGAGAAAGCAATATCAGTGTCCTCTTGGAATTGTGACTAGTTCCTTTTGTCTTAGCTCATCGAGGACAGAATATATGTGGTCAGAAGTGTACACACACACACACAAAACATTTAGTACTGTTATAGCAGCTAAATCAGAAGACCCAGTTACAATTATATCACCAATATTATAGATAAGAACATAGATTGTACATGAAGATGTGCGACAGATGAACAAATTAAAGTGAAATCTGGCTTGGAAGAGGAAAAAACCAACTTCATAGGGCTTGCTTTGGACTATAAATCGCATGTTTAAGCTTAGAGACATAATGAGGAAAGTCAGGATGCACAAAACATGGCTTTGATACCATTCTAAAATAAAAAAAGATAAGGAAAGCGTTGAAGGACTTGATAAAAATATCATTTTTCAATTGAATATGCTGTACATCGTTTTTCATAGCGACAACCATAAGTAATAAATCGTGGATATTGCCCCCACACGAACATACATATTTGTTATCGATCATAGAACTCTAAGTTTCTCTTAGGCCTATGAATCGCATTGCTTGTGAGAGCACCCTGGGACTGATATTACATGTAAGTCTACAGATTTATTCTCTGGGAGCTGAGGAAGCGATAATGTAACGGGGCAAAAGTTAATTTTAAATTTACCCTATAAGTTTTCACTTGAACTATGTGTCGTCAACAATATATGTATACTACATCTTATCATTGTAAATAAAATCTTATATTTAGAACTGGAGGGGAGTATAGCATTTAGTACTCTAGCAAAAAGCATAAGTAACCATGCCCACACACAAACACATAATCTTTTGAATTCCTTCTGAGAGCAGCGGGGAACAGATGCTACAGTTAACTCTACCAATTTATTCTCTTGGATTTAAACGATAATATAAAGGAAAAACAATTTGAAAAGATAATATTAAAATTTTTAAAATGTTAATTTTTAATTAGTATAATCATTGCACATCTCAATTTTTATTTTTCCTTTTTTGTTAGAGGGTTCGAACTCACAGCCTTACCTTTGAAAAAACTTTCAGTGAGGCACTTCATGTTAAAAAAGACTCTGAAGCGCACATTTCAATTTAGTTATTCAACATATACGTGCCTAACCGGACTATTGGCCCAAAGCCCCAAAATTATACATGTGTTGCTTTTTTCATTAGGTCAAATTTTTCAATCACACTCATTATATTGCTATTGTTTGTTGTTAAAATGTAAATTAGAACTTGTAAATTTTTATATTGTCATTTTTTGTTTCACTGATAATTATTAAAATTAGTATTTATAAATTGTTGTATTGATATAAAATGGTAGGAGAAAGACAAGAGAGGATGCGAAGAAAAGAGGAGAGGGACGGAAGAGAGAGAGAGAAGAGAAGATGAGGACAAGAAATCCAATTCTTATTCCATTCATATCAAAATCTGATTACAAATAAGAAACACTAATTATATTTATAGAGCTTACAAAAATTTCTCCTCAATTAGAATGACTGATACCTAAGAAGGGGATAAGTTGGCTATTATAAAATTTTGACTAAATTATCAATCAATCAAAAACTAAGTAAACACATATAGAAAAATAAAGATATCTCTAGAAATTACTGAAGAGAAGGTATGATGAATGCATATAGATTTATCATGGTTTGCAATCTAAAAGCAGTGTGGAAAGTTTAAAGTGCTAAAAGCCTGAAATCACACACACACACTCCCTATAAAATAGGCATTTATCACTCCACTTAGGTGTATATTTTTATAATTTGTTACATTGAATTAAATTTACTTCAGATACATTTCTCCCTAAATTCAATTATTACGATAAAAAGTAATCTTACTATTTAATCTACTCATATCCTTGCTGTTTTTAAGAAGAAGATGTGGCCATGACTTCGCATGAGATAATTTTTTTCTGAATTCAAAAGAGAAAGAGAAAGGCGTGTCCAACAACTGATACTGATTTAATTAAAGAGAGATATATGAGATATGATTAGATTCAGTTTGATTCCCTTTTTATTCCCTCTTTTCACCTATATATGTATTCAGCTTGCATGAACAAAAGACACAGCCTTCTACTGCCCATAAACTTCATAGTATCAGAGCTAGAAAACCAGCTAGCCCAACCAGTGGAGGTAGGGGAGGATTATTTGCTTGCTACCACTAGTAAAGAGATTTGGGACTCAAACAAGACTACTTATTCGGTCAAGGAGATTTTCAATGAGATCCATGAAAAATTAATCTTGCCATAGAGATGAGCTGTATAAAAAAAATTGTGGATAGAGAAAGTTACATACCATGAGTTTCTTCTTGGTCTTCATGACTCCTTTGAAGATGTTTGAGTTCATATTATGAGTATGAAGCCACTAAAAGAGGTATTCAACATGATCGAGTGTGAAGAACGTCGGAAGGTACTAACCATGAGCTTCTTCTTGGTCTCCATGAGTTCTTTAAAGATGTTCGAAGTCGTATTATGAGCATGCATGAAGCTACTACCCTCCTTACAAGAGGTATTCAACATGGTTGAGTGTAAAGAACTTCGGAAGGTACTAACCATGATCTTCTTCTTTGTCTTCATGGCTCCTTTAAAGATGTGTAAGTTAGTATTATGAGCATGAAGCCACTGCTCCCATTAAAAAGAGGCATTCAACACGATTAAGTTTATCGGAAGGTATGACCATGAGCTCCTTCTGGGCCTCAAAGACTCCATTGAAGATGTTTGAGGTTGTATTATAAGCATGAAGCCATTGCCATCCCCAGAAGAGGTATTCAACATGGTTAAGTGTGAATAATGGCGAAAAGGTACTGATGACTCGCTCCTCTTCCATCTCTTCTACCTTATCTACAACCTTTCATGTAAAACGTCTACAGCTGTTTGTGGAGCCCAAGGTGGTTGAAGGGAAAGAAAAATATCAAGCAATAATGTTGTAACTACTGTAATAAATTAGAAGTGGTCATGAAACGCTAAGGAGTTGAAGAGTGTGCGATAGACAGTGGAGAAACATGCTTCATCTGTTTTGCTTCTCTGAAGTTATGCAAGAAAACTACTTTCATTACTTTGGCGCACATGGGGGTAGGAGGTTTTTTTTTTTTTAATTTTGTATAATATTGAGTTTTTTTTTTTATGGTTCTTGATTGATTTTATAAATATAATAATGAAATCATCGAAGTCAACTCAAGTCTCGAACACGACGTGTTCCTCTGAGCAAAGCTACGTTTTTGTCTGGAAACACGTGACCGTGAGTCATGAAAAGCATTGGTGGTCCCACCAAGCAAGTGAATAATCACTGGCGTATTCAATGGCTAAGATTGCTGAGATTCTATCAAAGGAAAATTCCTTAAAAATACCCCTTAATATGAAAAACCCCATTTGTGGCCATGAACAAGAGAATAGATTGATAGGTAGTGGTCAGCAATATAGAATTTCAAAATTTGATGGAAAATATGAAACAGCCCTAGAGTAATATAAGACCAATATGCTATGAGAAATATAGAAGAATTTGTCATTACATCTATCGGAGTTACCAATATACTACAAAAAGTTGTCAAGGAGTGACAAAGGCATCACAATGGAATTGGCAAGCTAAATCTGATTTCCCTTGAAAATGATTTTATAGTAAACATTGCAAAAAGCAATGAATCATAAATCTTTCATTCTACTTAAGCTGCTTTGAAAGAAATAAGGGCTAATTTATGTCTAGCACATATAGCATTTAAAAGTATTTTGCAATACATCTTAGACCCTAAAATATTTTTTGAAATGTGTTCAGCATTATAAATTATTTTTTAGTGCGTTTAGCACCTTAAATTTCTAAATATAAAATTATACCAATGATATTTCAAGTGTTTTCAGTACCATAAATTATTTTAGTAGTGAGTTCATCTTCTTAAGTTTTTAAGTACATAATTACATCAGAGATAGTTTAAAATGTTGGATAAACTTAATACATAACGAAATACTTTAAAATACTGCGGTACCTAAAAAATATTTTATGAAGCTTGGTGGACCTTCAACCAAGAAACCAACATGAAATCCTTATAGACCCAGAGCACTAGCACTAGAGCCCGTAATGCCAATCTGCCAAAAAAAATGACAGGTTGAGTTGCCCGTCAAAAGGCTTGAGAAGTTGAGACTTTTTAAAGGGGCATTGGAAAGCATCAAAGAGAGAGGCATCAGAGGGTCCTTGCGTGTAATTCCCGTGAGTGATGTCCAAAGTCTCAAAAATCTGTCTCAAAGGTTCGAGTGCAATGTTCTGTGTTGAGGCCCAGAACCTCCGGCATGGTCTTAGGTTCAAATCCATCTGGACTATAGTATCCTGAACATTTGGTGAATGATCTCTGATGAATTCGTTGACTATGAAAACAACAACATAATAATTTATATCCTTATGTAATTCATATATGGGAAAATGACATTTGAGTCTTTGTGAATGAGATAATTGCACTTTATATGATCTAGTTCAAAATATGAATAAGACCCCTACAAGAGTCTCAAATATCCTCTCCCTTCATAGTTTGTCTAATTTTCTTTCTTTTTTTAAAAAAGTAATTTCATACCTTGTGAATCCCCCTGGTTCTCTTTCTCATTTGGATTCCTCATGATTCTTTTGTATTTAGGGCATGACCTAATGCCCATACCCTTAATTTGATTAATACGATATTTGATCCTGTTAGCGCTTGCTGCAAATACCAATCCACAATGTTTGCACTCTACTTTCTTCTTCCCTTCCGATACCCACACGTTTTACCACATTTCAGCTGCCTTTGGCCTCGTTCCCACATGTTTTATCAATTACTCCTTTTTCTGCATCTAATTAGAAAACATTTTCTACTTCAATTTTCTCCAAACAAAGTAGTCATTAACAAAACAAAGATTGAGTATAATTTTTTATACATATATCCAAACGAACTACACAGTTTAGATATGCTTTTGGGAGCTCATCGATTCCTAACAACAACAACAACAACAACAACAACAACATCTATTCCCTCGTTAGTTAAATAATATTATTGCATACCTGGTGAATCAGGGAGTTGGTCTTTCTCTTTTAGATCACTGATAATGTTTATGGCCTTAGGGCAGATTCGAATACCCTGACCCGGAATTTGATAGATATGATATTTGATCCGATTAGCTTTTTTAATATCGCAAAATTAGTCAATAAGGTCTTTTATATATATATATATATTAATAATCAGAGGTGGTATCATATTTAGAATTTTGCATAACTAAATGCATTGTTAAACATTATATCTATGTAATTTGTCAACTTTTGGACATCAATAATGTGAAAATAATGTACGTAATTCAACATAATTCTTGGCCAAGAGAGAATGTGACTTGTATTTGTCGGAATACAAGGAAGAGCTGGAAAAAGAGCTAAAAATAAAAACATTTATGACCCAACACCAATATAGTTAAGAAAAAATGGGAATAAAAGGTTTTCGATTAGATAGGAGTAAGCATGGATATGTACTGCAATTTTAATAAAAGAAGAATTAGAAGTGACTTGGAGGTCAAAATGAAACATGGGAAAGATGGTGAAATCGTTGGAGATAATACAATTCAAGCTTTTATCTAACAATCTATTCAAGAATTTGGATTTTAATCAAAGTTTAATAGCTTTGTGTAATCTATGTAGTCAACTCGGACAAGGTTATCATTGTTGTTTTTAATTTCTACTCCCTGCAATCCTTGTAAGATAATCGTTTATTAATAACTGAATGAGTATTTACTTTTATTTTCTTCCTCTATAAACGAGAATTTAACAAAATTTGTGCAACCATTCAAGGGGGGAAAAAGATTGCGGAGCATATATACCTTCTGAATCAAGGAGGTGGTCTTTCTCTTTTTGTGGATAAGGGTAGGGTCTAATGCCCATACCCTTAATTTGATGAATATGAGATTTGATCCTATTAGCACCTGCTTCAAATGCCAATCCACAATATTTGCACTTCACTTCAAGCGATTTAGAACAAATATATAAATTAATTTTTATACTAATGACCATCAAAAAGGGCGGTAAGTGGTTCAAGTTGAAGTATATACCTCGTGAATCAAGGAGGTCCTCTTTCTCTTTTGGATCCACAATCGTGTTCCCAGGATTAGGGCATAGCTGAATACTCTTATTACTAGGCTCCTCTGCCATACTCACTGGCAAAAGAAAACAATAACAAAAGATGCCTGTATAATTCATGTAATATCCTCATTTTTCAGTAACTGAGGATGATGGCTAAACGAAGGGCTACAGAGTGTTCAAGGGTCCGGAGAATAAATAGAAGTATAAGAGATGCCAAATATTCCATTTTGCAAGTAAATAAAATGTAAGGGCAAAATGGTCATTTTGATAAAAGTCAAGGGCATTTTGGTAATTTTGACCAAAATACCGAAAAATGACCTGAGGCACCAGGAGATAGAGAAAAAGTCATTGATCATCAATTGAGACTTAGTTAAGGTTAAATGGACAAAAATACCCTTTATGGGACAATTTTACAATAATTAATATTCTGGCTATTTAATGAGTTTTAGCCAAATATTATTATTTAAATTGTCCAAAGGCCTCATAAATGTAATGTTAAAGTGACTAAAAATATTATTTGGAGTGCCATAATTTATAAAATTGTTTCC
>JANTPZ010091516.1:0-16720 GCA_025593235.1 Vachellia pachyceras
CGTAATCTAGAAGAAGAGGAAGAAGAATTGAAGTTGTCAGAACAAGCCAGGGCCAGGGTTGCTGATTCTAGCAATAATAACGAAATAAATGGCAAGTACGTGGTCGACATATTTGGACAAAGTCATCCTTCAGTCGCCAGTGAAATATTCGAGTGCATGAATTGTGGTCGGGCTGTCGCGGCTGGGAGGTTTGCTCCTCATTTGGAGAAATGCATGGGAAAGGTATCTTGCTCCCTTACAACTGCTTATACGTGATTCATTATTCTTGCATCATGAGTTTCATATCATAATCTCTGGGTATTTCATTTTATTATACATGATTGAGGCTTTGTTTTACCATGCTTGTTATCTGTTTCAGCATTGATTTCTTTTGTTATCTTCATCTCAGGGCAGGAAAGCTCATCCAAAAGCTACGAGAAGTAGCACAGCACAGAGCCGGCATTCACGAGGCAATCAAGCTCCTACATATTCCCCTTACTCGAATTCCTCAGGTGCGAATCGGCTAGCGAATGGACACTCAGGTGTTGCAGGTGAGGAGCACTCAAACGGGACAAGTGAACCATGAAACGGAGAAAGAGTGCAATAGAATGGTTAGCAGATGAACGCTATGAATGCTTGCAATCAATCCAGAGCATGGTCTCTCTCTCTCTCTCTCTCTCTCTCTCTCTCGGGGCTTTACTCAAAGCCTGAAGGTCTGTTGGGAGGCATAGTCATAACAGCATGGTTTAATGGAGAAGAATTTTTCTAACATTCTGGATTCTGAGAATGAGGATTGTACATGTCCACGATGATGTCCAACTTTACGGAGACTCATAATTCGCGTTTGCAACAGATAAAAAAAGAATGAAGTTTGACAGCTATGGATTGATTCCTTTTTTCCCGTCTAAAATAAGTTTCATTGGAGCTTGTTATCTCTTTTATTAATCTGGAGTGAAATCATACTTTCGTTTCAAAGCTTCACTTTTGAGTTCAATTCCGTTGGCGGATTAAAATGGGCAAACACAAGTTATTATGTGCAAATTCGAAGTCCTCTAAAAAAAAAGCATTGATGGGAACGCCCAACTTGTTAGTTTTCACCAAGAAAGAGCCGCAGAAGGGCAGGAAAAATGTGAAAAAGATTTTACCTTTTCAGATCCCAGTTAAAAGATATTTTTCCTCAAATAATAAAATTGAAGTTATTTTAAAGAATTCATTTATAAAAAATTCATTCAAGGTTATGAACTTCTGCTAGCAAAAACGGAAAAAAAATGTACCTTGAAATTCCCAACAGTTAGTTTTCTGCGAAAAATGGGAGGGGGCAAAGGCCCTGCCAAGGGAAGGAAAGCCACGAAAGCAAAGCATGGTGTAAAATGGCCAAAAGGTTCCGTTGCCGGGAATCGAACCCGGGTCTTTCGGGTGAGAGCCGAATATCCTAACCAGCTAGACTACAACGGAATTTGTTAATGGGTGGTGCATATTATATAAGTAATATATTGATAAAGAACAACAAAAAGCCTTGTGCGTTCAATAGCTCTCACGTATTGCTTTATGTTCCATTATTTGTAATTGAGGGAAACAATCACATGCCAAGTTTCCAATCATCCTCCTCGCTTTTACACTGACTCCTTAACTTGGCGCTATATATCACCACCACCAATGACAATTATAAAAATAATTTATATTGTTCATAACCTGTCAATAATATAATTATCATAAATCTTACATTATATGTTAACAAATCATTGATTCATCTCTTTATAAAATATTCTTAATATATTCCATCCCATACTAAATACAAGATATTCCTATGAACCACATAAATTGTTGAAAAGGAAATAGAATGTGAATTTTGTTTATCCATATTAGTAATTCAGTACTGTATTTGACCCCTCCTTCTCGCTCAGATCACAAGTTGAAACCTCATTGGTCATTCATAATTTAATAAGGCTTTCAATATAAGAGCCACTATTAACTCTAATCCTTTAATATAAACCACGTTTGATTTTTTTATATTAACGAAGCTAGATAACGCACATTAGATTATATATATAATATGTTAAAATAATTATATATATAATTATATTATATATCACTTTATAAGTTACGTAAATTAGTTAAAAAACAAAATAATAATTAATCCATTTATTTATTTTGGCTAATACCTTAAAAAAAATTAATTGGAGGTTGTATTAAAGAACGAATGTGGGTTGGATCAAAAAATAACGAATGTGGTACTTGACTAGGACAAGAGAATTAATTTTTATAAAACCAGGAAATCAATATATATTTTGAGATAGATTGGACACTTTGAGAGGCTAATATATGTGTGGTAGGCAAATTTCCTTGTAAATGGGAAAAGCGGGGAGTTCCATAAAGACCAGATTTTTCTTAGGTCATGTTTGGTATGATGGAATTAGACATATGAAAATGGAAATGGAGCCCAATTCCATTATACATGTATGTTTGGTTGGATGGAAATGGAATCCAATTCTATTTTCATATCCACCAAAACTCATGGGAATGGCTTCCACCTCCCAAGATCAGTTTTCCAATTCCATATCACCACATCTAATTTTACCCTTGCCTCAGCCGACAACTGGAACAACGACAGCCAACCAATGCCAGCAAAACGAAATCCATCGACATGATGGCAAACCAACGACAGCCAGCCTCTACCTTGCTGTCATCATCATCAGCATCATCACTAGTCGAGCTTCTTCCACCGTCATCTTCATCAGCGTCATCGTCATCGACATCATCATCTTCATCATCGTCGGCATCATCGTAGTCATTAAAACCAATCGAGCTTCTTTCACCGTCATCGTCATCAGTATCATCATCTTCATCTTCGGCGTCATCGTCTACCAACTTCTTCCTCGCCGTCATCCAGGAGGATTTTTCGTCTTCATCTTCGACAGCATCATCATTTGATGCCTCTGAGAACCTCCGCAAGCATTCCCATTTCCGATGAACATTCCTTCCTTGACACTCCCAGTTCCGGCAAGCATTCCCATTTCCGGCATTCATTCCTTCCTTGAGCATTTCCGTTCTCTTTCTAGGATGAATAATGGGGTCTGAGATGAAAGTTTTTAATTTTTAATTTAAAGGGTATTTTGGTCTTTTTAAATAAAAATTGAGTTCCAATTTCATGAAATACCAAACGTACTTTCAAATTCCATATCCATTTCCATATCCATCAAAACCAATTCCAGTGTACTAAACGGGGCATTAGTAGAAAATAGAGAAGGGACGAGGGATTCACAATTTCCTTGCAAGGTGACAATGCAAGTCACGGGAAGAGGAAGGGAAAGAACGAACAAGAGAAAGAAGGAAGCAGCATGAAAAGAGGGAAAAGGGAATCGATCAAGCAAGCAAAGCAAGAGCGAAGTTGAAAGAAACCAACTTCCCCTCCCAATTAATAAACAAATTCGGATTTTTGCAATATATGGAGTCATGATTCTTGTCCTCAAGTCTCAGAGCAGCATTCAATTTACTTGAGTGAGAGACTCACAGCTTTATCTCTCTGCATTTAATACCATCAATCACACGTCAATTTTTATATCCCCTCTCTCCCACCTCCTTCAACCACCCTCCCCACCATTGACCTCTCTTCCTCCCCAAATTATCATCATATTATTCATTCTGAGGATCCAATAGTACACGAAGGGATTGCTTTCAACTTGGCTGTTTTCTCAAGGGGGCGCCTGATTTGTTATTGCAAGTTACATCATTTTCGTTACTGTTTATTGCAAGTTATATCATTTTCGTTACTGTTTATAGATAGTCCTTCACACTCCACACTGACCCTCCTGTAGTTGGAAAGATACATACATGTTATACAGAGAAACTCAATTCAGGCACGCCAAGATGGGCATGTGTGCGTTAGCTTTAGCTAGTGGTTCCACTATTTGGAAAGGTTTACTTGCAATCAGGTTTCATTGACAGAGTCTCAAAGTCAGATAAGAATTTCTTTATTCACATGCTTGTTTCTTTTGGACTGCTCATGAAAGGAACAACTCAAGCTAAATTTTGGACTTCAGAACAATCAACTGCTGTTAAAAGTGTTGTGTGTCATCAATGACAGATAAATAATAGTAACCACTAATCACACCAGTGTGTGTGTGTATAGCAGTAGTATCATCTAACGACTAGTTCGTTTTGTCTTTATCATCATCTTCTATCATACTTTCAAAAAGGAGGCTTCAAGGCGCACACAGTAAATTTTGATGCTAAAAGAGAGATCGGTGACGCAGTGGAACCCAGGTGGTATAGATTTAATGCTACGCAATATATAAAGATTTAAGAAAAGCCAGGACCAGCCAACTCACAACCAATAAGAAAAGGGCCAGGGTAGAGACAGCAGATAGAATTGACCATTGCTTTTGTGTCATTTAGATTTTTAAAGAGATGCATCAATCTTATTGTTTTGAGTAAACATCAGGGTATATGATTTCTTATATGTAACTGATCAAAAACAAAAACCAAAACATAACAAGAAAAATGATTTTTTTTTGAAAGATCAATATCAGACTAAGATATGCATAACACAACTAGAGTAGTAAGCTGTACAAAAGTGGCTAGCTAGCTAGGTTCCCTCTCGTGTGCTTAACTCAGTGACATTGGAAGAAGGAAAAACTTTACTGAACACCCTCTTCAAAGAAAAACCCAACAATGAGGATGAAGTTTCTGATATAGAAATAGCTGAGTCACTTACCCCTCCATTATCATTATCATTAGTGCTAATACTAATACTCTCAGTTCCACGGTCGTTCTCACTGGTCTCATAACTGGGAGAATCGATCACAATCTCAAGCACGGCAGAGGAATCGTCCTCACGATGAACAGAACCCAATTGAGAATCGAGCTCCCCGATCGGAGCTCTGCAGATTGGGCAATTCGAATGCGAGCTCAGCCACATATCAATACAGCCGACATGAAAAGCATGGCCACACTTGGGTAAGCTCCGGCCGGTTTCTCCATCCTCAAAAACGCTTAAGCAGATTACGCATTCCAAATCTCGCTCATCACCTTCCTCCTCCTTCTCTGCTTCGTATACGAATACGGGAATCGCAGCTATGGATGCCGAATCCAAGCCTTTAGTAGGGGAATTGTAAATGGGGGAGTCTCGCAGATTGAAGGTGTGGAAGCGGTGGAACCGGGCGGGACCAATGACGTCGGAGACGGTAACGGAGGCCGGGCGACGCCTGCGGGCTGCGGCGGCGGCGACGAGCCTGGGCTTGGGCGTGAGCATGGGCAAGGAACCATTTGGCGTAAAGGTGGAGGAGGAGGACGAAGAGGATGACGAGGAGGAGGGAGATGATGGCGGCGAGCATGATGTTGCTGTTGTCAGAGAAGACGCTCTGAAGCATTTGAGTGAGGGGGTTGGTGTGTGAGCTGGACATTGAAGAAGAACAGGAGAGAGATAGAGAGAAGAGGAATGAGGAAGGTGAAGGAGGAAGAAGTGAAGTCAAAGGAAGAACTCAGAAAACAAGGAGAGATGCATGGGAAGAGGAAGAGAAAGGACTTGGTTACCTGACTAAGAAAAGACTTAATACAATATCTAATTTGACTAATTTAAATTTGGTTTTTCAAAAATCTATATTTTTTAAAAAAATTGTTCAAAATAAATATAAAATAATAAATAAAAACAATCAATAACTACTATTTTCTTTAAAAAAAACTTTTCATTTAAAAATTATTATTTTAAAAGAATTGATATTAGCTCTTCTCTTAAAAAAATCACTATTACAATCCCAACTTATTAGCACATACCTGTGACAGCAAATTTAGCCACTAAAAGTAATAGACCCTATGACTTGCTACCGTTTTTTAGACTGTGTAGAACAACGCGCTATTTATTTTAGTACTTATTTCGTCTCAATTTACCTTTATTGAATTAAAGTTGTATCCCGCCTTTGAATATGCATGTTATGTTTCAGGTTTTAAGATATAAATTATCATTTGTTTGTAATTTTGAGACTGTTTGGTAAAGCGTCAGGGGAGGTAAAAGCACGGTGAAAGGGGAAAACACCCCTTTTCATAATTTTTGGTGTTTGGATAACATTTTTGCTAAAAGGAATTTTGAGTCAAAAGCTCCTTATGATGAGAAGCAAATTCAGGGTACGTAGAGGATCACGGTGAGACAATAATTTATCTCCAAATTCCAACTACTTGATTTGCCCTTCTCTCCTCTCTCTCACATGTACCTCATCTTCTTTTTCCCTGTGCATTCTCCTCTTCAGATCGATGGCTCTCCTCTCCATAATCGTGGCGTCCAACGGTTGCAGTACCTCTTTAGAGATTTCTTAGGTTGAATTCCAGAATCCAAATTGGGTTCTGGAATCTGTTCATATGGAGATTTCTTAGGTTGTATTAGCAACAGTTTGGTTAATATGCCTGCCTGATTTGATGGGTAATTTGAGAGTTCTAGGGGAAAGGGAAGGGTTTATTTTCAGATTAAATGATAATCATATCAGTTATCAGGCAAAGGGGCTTCATATCCTGGTTTATTACATGTCAACAAGTAACAAGTGCGTTGATAATATTCCTTTTCTTCCTCTATTCCAACTACCGGTTATTGGGCGGAGCTCTCGCCAGTTTGCTGATCGGAGATATGGTCTCCATTGTTACTGATCAAGATGTTGGGTATGAATCATGATGCTAGCTTTGATGACGCTAGAGGATTCAATTGCTGACAAGTTTTTTCCCTCTTTGGTTATAGCTTTGATGTGTTAATATTTTAACTGATTATCTGAATAATGTCTAGCTCCTTTGAATGTATAAAATCTTATTGGATTTTGAAGTTATGTGAATTCTAGGATCTTGTTATTGCTTTGTGATGAAGATGACGACCACCAGTTTGTTATATATCACTCTCTTTTTATATGTGTAATGAATTAGAGACTAAATTGTAGAGACTTTATAATATTTAATTTACATATATATTTTATTTATTCATTTGTTTTATTTTTTATTATTTTCTCTATCCTCAAAATTATCACAAATAGCTAAAATAAAATATATATGAATGTGTGATATTTAATAAGATTCATGTCCTTGTCCTTTTACGTAATTTGCCACAAAAAATTACTTCTCCAACATTTATCCAAACGTTTTCTCCTTTTTTAAAAAAGTCACTTTTTCACCGCTAATCCAAACATAAATCACGTTACACTTTTAACTTCTGCCCATAATTCCTTTTCCAAAATAACTTCTACAAAAAATTCACTTTTCCTACTGCTTATCCAAACGGACCCAATAATGATGGAGGACTTAAACAGAGATACTTACAATTTAAACTAGGGTATAAAAAATAGTGCAACATGAAATGGAATACAAAACTAAAATAGCCTGCCGCATTTCTCCCTCCAAACCAAAGTATGACATCTTCTAGGAAAAATTATTGATTTATGATAGGGAAAATGACATATAAAACACCTGAAAAATAGGAAATGATAAAATGATGATTCAAATTTCCAAAATCCCTAACTGTGTACTATTTACAATGAAATAATAAAAATGCACCTAAATAATTTTCTTTTTAAAAAAGAACACTTCAGCCATTGGTACACATGTAATATCAAAAAAAAAATGAGAGGGGTGGGACAAATTATAATTAGAGATAAAGTTAAAAAATAATTTAAAATATATTTAATGAGTTAATCGTTATTCATTGATCTTAAAAGGTGGTTATAAGTGACTTATATTTTGAGGCATGAGGATTATTTATTTTCATATGAGAACAACCAACGAGAGGGAGTAAAATTTAGGATTAAGGCGTAAATTTAATTTAGAAGTTTTTATTTAGGAGTAACATAGTTCTAAAAGTTTTAAAATAGAGCAATTTGCATTTTATCATAAAAATAAATATTAACCATTAATGTTGATAGTTAATATCTATTTTTAATTTCAAGAGGTAACGTTACTTCATTTTAAAATTTTCCACTAACATTGTTAATAGATATTTTTAAGGTTACACTGTTTATTTGATAGTTCATTCTTAACCCCGTTACACGTAATTTGAGATAAAACTCTTATTATATATTTATCTTGGTATCTGTAAAATGTTCTCCCAACAGATTTTTAAACAAATTAAGTGTTCTAAAGGGAAAATTTACTGAACAAATTTTAACATTACTCCTAAAATTTAGTAGTGATGTGGATGTCATTGATTGAAGGGAGGAAGTTGAGGGCAAGGCTAACGCTTAAAGGGGATCCCGGACGCAGTGTGAAGAGAGTCGGGAAGCTCATAATTCTGTTTGATGACCAGACTCCCACAGTCCCATGTTTTCCACAGTTGAACGAAAGGGATTCCATCATTAGCCTTTCACAGCTGTAGCTTCCCCAATCTACTCCATTATTCCTATCTTTTTCAGTGCTTTTGGTGTATGTCTTGTCATGCATGTTTACGTTTTCATCAGCAACAAATACTTCAGTATATTCCCCATTTCGACCAGGCTGGTGTTCGGTGGTTCACTAGCCGATGCAGATTGTATGGTGTTGAATAGAAGTGACCTTACGAGTGGTTTTTTTCAATATGAACAGACTCCAGAACAATTTGGATAATAGTTAGATGAATAACTTTTAGTGTAAATGTATTTTTGAAAATAACTCTTATCTACAATGCATTTTAAAAAATAAAAATTTATTTGGGTAATCATCATAAAAATAACTTTTGGTGGAAATTGATTTAAAGAACATTAATCTCATTAAATATTATATATATATATTATTTTATATTGTAATAAAATTAAGGAAAAATAAAATGATAAAAAGTAATTAGTGTCTCATATTATGATTTAGAATTTTTACATTTAATTTGCGACTTGAAATGTTCATGTAATGCTAATGTTACGACTTGTAATGTATTTTGGATGGAGAATGCACTTTGCTTCCCGCCTCTGCCAAACACCACGAAGCTGCTGGAGAATGCATCTTACCCTGGGAATGCATTTTAGCTCATCCAAAATGATCCTCAAACACATCGTTATTCTCTTATTGCCATCCATTGTGTATGCATATGTTTTGCTATGAGCACCTTTGTGTACATTTGAATACTAAATATGAATACATCTTTTCATATAAATTCAAATTCAAATTTTGGTTCGTAACGTTATAAACCCCGTCAGCTAGATACTATTACATGTAATTCTTTTCTTGTTAGTATATTTCCTAATAGAAGCAATCCTATTTAAAATAATATTACACACTCAATGTGAATGCCTTTAAAAAATGAGAATTTAAATATTAATCTACCATGTTACAAAGAATTAATTCCTCCTATATTAATCTACCATGTTACAAAGAATTAATTCCTCCTACTATATTAGTACCTCAGAAGCGGTTTTGAGAGGAGGAATTGAATCTACTGAATGAACTAATGAATATTTGACTCATCCTTATGGCCCCTTTGGTTCAAGGAAAATGGAGGGTTGGAAATGAAAAATCAAGATTTTTCATTCGTTTCGACCGTTTGGTTGTTATTTAAGCATGGAAAATGCCATTCCGCGGGAAGCCATTTTCCTTCGTACGTGGAAAAATCTTTTCCCTCCAAAAATGGTGGGAAGGCAATTTCCATTGGATGAAGGAAAATGTAAAAGACATATTTACACCTAAAATACCAAATATAGTGTACTCATAGTCAAAGATAAAAAATTATACAATGTCATATGTCATTTGACATAATTTTCCTACCTATTTTACCATCATTTTAACCCAATCAAACAAAATTTTTCATATCAAATCATTTTCCATTCCAGTGCATACCAAATAAACCATGCCAAAAATTTTCCATCCTCTTCCATTCCATTCCTTTCCTTTCCTATCGTTTCCTTGAATCAAACGGGCCCTTAGTGTTTCATATTTTGCTCGCCGACAGAAACAAATAGCACATTTAATGCGGCCATGCTATGAACAATGTAGGGCAATGCTTGTAGACAAAGTTACGTAAAACTTGTGCTAATAACATATCAATTAGTTTATTTTTTTTCCATCACAACATTTTTTTTAATTCCTTTCATGGTAGGATACCAATTACCCAAGTCTAAAAACAACTAAAAAAGGTATTGGGTTACGAGATTGCTGCAGTTGTAGGCAATGAGATTGCAATCCCTCCACATGTTATCACATGTTGATGATGCTCAAGAAATAAGCTTCACCAATCCCCCCCCCCCCCACGTTTGATATTACAATTTTGAAGGAAGGGTCTTGTTCATCTCATCCCTTCGACGAAAAGTTCACATGAATATTCGGGGCTAAAATCTAAAGATAGATCTGGAAATCCAGGGAAGAATTAGTTGTTAATGAAGAGAAATTGAACAGGTTCTGATTGTCAACATGGTGATGAGTTTATGGGAAATATCACATCTTTTGCAGACAAATTGTAATCGGAAAGAATGGATAGTTGATTCACAAGAGGTCTCAGCATTAACAAGACTGAATTTAATATGTCCATCTCAGTCCATTAGTTTGTATCTTTTCTCTTGTACTCCTGTGACGCCCATTTGTATCTCTATGATTGTATGAAGTGGCACCTGGATGTAAGCAATTTCCGCTGTCAGAGTAGCAATTGGAAGATTGATCGAAAGTGATGAAAACGATCATCAAATTGAAACTATGAATCTCACACACAGCCTAAAAAATATTCCACCACGGAAAAAGTTTTAATAAAATTAGATACTATCGAAGTACTTCCTCCTGCTCTTGATATAAAGGTTACTTAATTAATCTGGAAAAATTAAAAAAATAAAATAAATTGATTAATTTGAATAAATTTAGCATAATCTCACTAAATACCCGTATAATATTAGATTATGGTTTATAGTTCATTAAATTAGTTTGAAAAAAATATTAATATAAAAGATGAAATGGATTAAAATATTATATTTTAGACCAAATCCCACCTCCAACTAACTCTTGTATTAGAGGTGGAAGAGAATACAACACCCATCTTTCTGTTTGCTCTAACGGTTTTCACCGTGAAACTAATTGCGCTCTTAAATAGTCGCCACCATTTCAGTTTGACCCGTGTAGCACCTCCCTTTATGTCTAGCAGACCAACTTAAAGCATACCTAAATGTAAAATAAAAGCATACCATATGGAGGAGGCAGAGTGATTCTCTTTAATATGCACTCATCTATTGAGAACAAAAGCAGTGACAGTATTTATTTACTATGAATCTGATAATTACCTCAATATGTGGAATTTCTTTCAAAGGCCTGTCAGCAAAATAAGCATATAACGCCCTCAGAACTGCCTGCAATGGAAAAAAATTGAAGAGTTCAGAGATTATAACCAGTTTAACATGGGGACTATATCGTAGGAGGAGCACAGGTTTAGTGCCATGCATACAACCTGGTGAGATATCACCACTACGGGTGCTCTTTGTCTCTCAAGTTCAATTAATACAGGTTCTAACCTGCAGTAACATTCAAATTATTTCAACTTCAATAAACCAAACAAGTTGTAGTCAGGCGCAAAAATAATGTAGAAGATACTATGCATTGACCTTTGGATGACATCCAAATAAGATTCCCCACGAGGATATCGATACCTAAGCTTGTCCTTATTGCGAGATCTGCAATAAGAAAATCAGAGTTTAATTATATACAATTATGGGGCATTTGAACATTTGCTATTATGCACCCTCAGATATCCCACCATGAAATCCCCTCTTTATCTGATACCGGTTTTATTCAATTTGCAAGGAAGAACATATCCATGAATGAGAGGAAAAGAGAGAGAATGATTGCAAGTCTGGAACGTACTCATACTCATCTGGCATGTTCTTCTTGATTTCTTCATAAGTCATTCCATCACAGACCCCAACATTTATCTCGTCAAGAGCCCGCCATTGTATCTAACGTAGAGATGGAGAGTGGGGGAATAGTAAACAACATTGCTTAGTCCACGTAATCCAACAAAGCATATGATTGCACGCAACCATGAAAGTAAGGATGAAACTAACCTTGGGATGTCCAGCAATTGGACTTGCTGTCAGAATTGATCGCTGCAGCGTACTAGTCCATATCTAGAACGCCAGTTGCAAACATCACAAGTCACTCATTATTTCACTATATGTTTACACAAGCTCATACGATGTGAGAATACGATCAGAATTAAATTGATTTAAATTCAGCAAAAGCCTACAAGAGAACCCTGTCTTTTTTTTTTTTGGGCAGATACCCAAATTATGTAGAAAAGGTTCATTTAAATAATTTGTTCAATTTCTTGCTCACCTTTGTCATGCACCTTTATCATGGATCTATCTTAAATGAAAATCTTACCTCCCTTTACATATTGAATCTCGACATTATCTTAAATCAACAATTTATTATCATTAATCTTTAAATAAAATGAATCGTGCGTCTGACTTCAAGGAAGGCAAGGCTACTTCCTTGGATTCGTCTTCCTTGCGCCATTTTCCTTGAACCTTCCCGTTGATACTGCAGCCTGAACACCCCAAACAACTCAACTTCCAGATGATTGATCACCACTTTAGCATTACTGTTTCTTACAGTTAAGAAGACACGTGGTTTTTCAACAACATCAATGAAGTTTGGAAATCTGACCAGCCGTTCTCCCAGGCAAAAACTCCTATCTACCAGCCATTCTCCCAGGCAAAAACTCCTATCTAACATAGAGATTCTGACGTGCTGTCAGAACCAAGTTATTCACTGCTTACATTTAACTTGTTCTGTTTTGCACTATATTATCTACCAAGCTTTGCCATGATCAAGTGAACAAGCTTCTTACTAGCATCGAGCAGAAAATAAAAATATATAACTGGAGAAGCTTACAGAAGCAGCTCGCTCTGATTTGAGTCGTTTTTCTACAAAGTTTGTTGAAACAAAGCTCAATTTTTGTTATTAGTCAAAAATATATTGACATCAATGCTGGCTAAGAATATATATGACAGACTATATTCAAGGTAGTAAAGAACGTAATCTCGTAGAGCCGATATGCAAAGGGGACGCAACTCAAACATGCGTAAGGGGAACCTTACCCCAAAAGCTAGCTATTAAGGTGGGAGAACCAATATATTTAAATACCCCATTGAACATTTCATTCTACTTAATGTGGGACTTGGTATCCCATACCACCAAATCTCCATCAATTGGCCCCCATGGAAAGCCGAAGTCTCGATGGCTGCAGTCCACTGCATTTCACTCGGCCTAATGCCGGTCACAACCACCGTGGGTAGCCCTCTCCAGAGAGGACGTAAGCCTAACTCTGATAACAATTGATGGGTACCCCAAGTGGGATGGGGAACTTTACCCCAAAAGCTAGCTATTAAGATGGGAGAATCAACCCATTTAAATACCCCATTAAGCATCCCATTCTATTCAATGTAGGGCTTAGTATCTCATACTACCAAATCTCCATCAGAGTCATACCTCTTAGGTCAATGAGCCCAAAAGACTTAGCAAGTGCTTGGCTAAAAACACTAATCATTCTCAAAATTGTAATGAACTAGAATAAAACAGAACATATTTTTAAGAGAGAGATACTATTAAATTTAAAAATAAAAGACAATAGTTATCAAAATGAATATGTACCTTAATGCAGCATCTCCCCCAATTCTGCCTCTTACATTATCCTGACTTTCTCCATGCCTGGTCAGTAATATTGGGCGTGGTGTAAGATGTGTATTTACCTGCAAATTGACGTTGATAGGCAAAAAGAATATGAATATGAATACGAATTAGAATAGAATGTAAGCTATTCTAAAGAAACTTGCAAGTGAAGTTTAGCAGCAAAGTATTAGTTTCTTAACATAAGATCTTTTCCAGATACCATTAATCAGCTATTAGCAAAAGAAAAACATTACATGAAAATAAATACAGCAAAAAACATGTTTATTTATTTTGATATTGGATTAATATTAATAGGAAGCGTAAACCCTAATAACTTTATGAATTAACAATCCTCGCAACTAAGTTATAGTAAGTATATTTGAATATATGCAGGCAGATTAAGTCCGGTAAGTTAAGAATCATAATCTAATCATGATTAATAAATCATACGTCTCTTAGACTTAGTGGTCATCAATCACATTTGTTCAGATGGAGCTGATTTGAAAAATAAAATTCAAGCTCAATCATTGAAAGTTTCTGTTTTAGTCCTTGTGAGGTAAGTTCAATACTCTACACAACCAACACCCCTCTTATGCGGCATTCTCACATGATTAAGTCCATACTTCCATTTATTTCCACTATCTTGTCAATCCCGGATAACCTTATATTTATTAACTTCAATTTTTTTTTCCATGTACAAGTGTGCGAGCATGCAAAGCATACGGGTTATTTTATTCAGGACTGATAAGGAGATAAGTCTATTTTACCAAGTACTACCAGTAAATATAAAATATGCATTTATTTACCAGTCTTTTGAAAACTTACCAAGAAGAAAACAATACGGCCAGGAAGGTATCCACTGATATTGTTCACCTAATCCAAAAGATAGATAGTTAACACAGTAGATCATAATGCCTAAACCGGTTGAAAATAAATGAAGGAAACACAAAAAAGAATGCCGGAGCGACAAACTCCCTAAAGAAATTTTTCCATAAAAGGAAATCTGCTCTTTTGACATTGTTGATGAATGTCAGAGAACATGTGACCCATCTTATAATAAAGTATATGGGGATGCAAGATTTTGGTCAGCCTATGCCCTGTCAGCTTCAGTAGATGTCATGGTTAAGATACAGTTTGTTGCTACTTCAATGTATTATATCTTTCTTGTCTTTCTTTCTTTCTTTTTTTGGATTTTGATGATTAATGCACTATGTCTGGTTTAAGTAGTAGGGTCAATCATAAACTTTAGTGACCCAACATAAATCATCATCCAAATAGAAGTAATACTCGACTGACAAATGGAAGAGGAACATGTAGATGCAGTCCACAAAACTGGCTAACCAGACAATGAGCTATGTATAAGTGTTATCACCAAAGCATAAGAACCATTAACAAATAAAGGTTAAACTTACTTGTATTTGCCCACCATGCCCACTGACCATATCAATCATTTTTATGTAAGATCCTTCTTCTACAGGCTCATAAACCTGGTAACATGAAATCAACATTATTTAAGGTGGAAGCCAGTCTACAACAATCACTAGAAGTGCAGTTGAAGGACTAGCCTTCTCATAATTGGCAAGCCGATTTTTGAAGTCTTGTAACCCAGCCTCAAAATCTGGTCTGCAGAAGGAAACTGTTCGTATCAGAAGAATTGCTTTCAAGATAATACGTCACTTGTTTTGAAGGAAACATTACTCTTCTGCATAGTCAGGACTTTGCTGAATTTTCAGAAGTATATTCCTTTCAATTATGTTAACATCATTGCATATTGTTTCCAGAAAGATAATCTGCAACCAAAAGACATGAATAAAAATACTCAAAATTAACTCAGTTTGGTAGATTATATACTTAACCAAGGCCTTCACGATTACTACCTTGCATCTTCCTTCAGCCATTTTCATCAGCATACTTCTTCGCTTCCTAGTGCTGTTTGTGGCATCAAATATCCCAACCTAAAATTGAATTAAACTATTGCAAAAGAACACGAACGGAGACATAAAATTAATGAAAATATCTAACAAGACTGAACTTACTTGTCCACCTTCATGCATCCAAGATACCATATCTTCAAATGCCAATGCTGCTACCTAGTGGCAAGTAATAAGTTAGAACTATGCACAGAAAACGGCTGAAATAGCATTAACATGCCATAATTATTTATGATAAGCCAGATATCAGAAGTAGCATTCCATTAATCGGTAACTGTCATGTGTCCATTTCATTTAGTCATGAATTAATTTTAACACACTGGATTGTTGCAGGCTATACGGCATTAAAATAAATTTCATTAAATGGAGATTTTTAAGAAATAAATAGTTAATAAATATATAGATAATATTTAGCAAACCTCATCTGCACAACCAGAACTCATAATCCAACAAAGAACAACAACTTATGACTTGTATCTATATCGCAGATTCTGATCTTCATTATATTCAATCTACCTAGTGCATGCGTTATTGACCAAAAGTTACCTCATTGCGTGCCTCTATTCCTTCCGGATTGTCAGGTCGAAAGAAATCAGCAGACTGCACAGAGTACGACATCAAATGGAAACCACTCAGCAGAAAACAAATAAATATTGAAACATAATGATTTTAAGGGGAAAAAATATGCTTCAGAAAAGAAATCATATCCCAATCTTTGTTTAGATAGAAGAACTTTTCTTAGAGAAAGGGAGGAGATAATATGATGAGAGAGGAGGATATAATAACCTCCTAATGATGAAAAATAAAAGATAGTATAACGTGTAGGCTCAAAAGTGTAACAAGTATAATTTTTCAGATATTTAAAAAAAATACTTCAGAAGACAAAATTATATCAAATTCAATATCTAATTCGTTTACCTGATTTGTTCCATGCTTAAGACGACGATACTGTGGCAATCAAAAGTAAAAGTGCATTAACTTTCGTTCTTGACATAATTCCAATAGGTTCAAGACTACCAATCACAAAGAAAAGTCTAGTTAAGAATATGAATAACCTTCCCAACATTGAAATGTTTGGTATCATGACCTAACCAGCGGAGATATCTTGTAAGTTTAGCAGCAGTAAAAGTTTTACCTCGAGCAGGCAAACCCACCTAAAGTAACAAAAAACTAGTCACAATTATTCATTTTGCAAATATCTGTTACTCAAAAAGATGAACAATATTTAAAATTGG
>JANTPZ010091517.1:0-21577 GCA_025593235.1 Vachellia pachyceras
TAAAAACAAAATGTTATCATGGGAAAACCAAACATTCAGAGATCAAAGATGAATCAAAATAGCAAAAACTGACAATCACCCAGGACAAGTTTAAAAAAACAATTATCAGGCCAGTGCAGCATAAACAGAATCAAGCATGGACAAAATATCAATCGAAAACACAGAAATCCCAAGCTACTTCAAACAAACTGAATCATTTCACAACAATCAAATCGGATGAAAACCAGAGGGGGAACGACCTTTTAACGATGAAAGTAGCAAGTTGATCGAAGGAGGAGGAGGACGAAAATGGTGCTATTGGGCGGTGTTTGATAGAAGATTAGAGTAGTTTCAGAGAGCAGTTAGGGTTTCCCAAACTCCTCGGATCTACGCCGCGGAGTCGAGAAAAAAAGAAAGCCGCCCATGGGTAAACGGAGTATAAAGGAATTAGGATCTGCAAAGCATTGCTAGTATGGCAATTTCCCAATAAGCCCCTGCCTCTTCGCTGGTCTTTTGTTTTTCCGAAGTTGTTTTGGTGGTGGGTTGATGGGCTCGAGCCCAACATGCAAAAAAAAGTACAAACAATTTGACACAGTTCAACCAATACGTTGAGTCTAACGGAAGATGTTAATATTTTACAACATGATAAATTAAAATTTAAATATTTTTTAGTAGAGATATCCACATTTAGTGTTCAAAAGTTCTTCAGACATGATTGATTTCAATAAAAGAATACTTGTGTTTTAACAAAAAAAAAAAGACACAATTCAATATAAACTATCAACATGTATTAGATCTAGCAAAATGATAGTCCTCAATGACGCAGTGAATTAATATTCAAATTTCCATTTAGTGAAATATCTGCATCGAACCTTCGATGTTGTCCACTTTTTATTTTTCAAAATGACGAACGATACATTTGAAAACACTGATTGATCTCGGGTCATGATCAAAATGGGGCCAGAGGTGGACCTATTTGTGTTTTAATGGATTTAGCCGCACTCTCTGATTTCTAGAAAATTAGATATATATTAATACCATATGATTTATTTTACATCTACTTATTTATTAATTTTAAATCCATTAAATTTTTGCTCGAATTAAACTTGAGTAGCCTAAGAAGCTGGAATATTAGAGCACTACTCATTCCACAACCTCTAGAGACATAGCATGTCATTGGCATAAAGCTTCTGAAACCATAGAGAAGACCTACTTATAAATCTACTATCACACCAAAAAAAAAAAAATCATTGCATCTTATTTTGGTATGACTTTGCTACACCATATCCCCTATTTAGACTAAGGCCCTCAAGAGCAGTCCACTCTTTTGCTTCAAAAGCACCGCAATGTTCACGCATGTGAGAAAAAAGCAACGATCCAAAATTCATTTATGTTCCCTTTCGGGGCTTATTTAGAAGTCATTTTCATAATAGTTTTTACAGATTTCGAGATAAAATCTATGTTTTAAAATATTGTTTCGGAAGTTATTTGCTTTTACGGAGTTCGATGTAACAAGTAGAACGAAAAAGTATGAAAGATAAAATTTATTAGAAGAGATGGTATGATTTTACAAGAAAATAGCTTTTTCAAAACCTAGGTTTCAAACCCCGATTTTGTATCCAAAATAACTTTTTTTGAAAAATGTGAGTACTTGGACAAAACCTAAGTTTTGAAACCAAACCTAGGTTTCATAATGACATCCAAACAAGCGTTAATCCACCATGACCAGCTCTATTGTTAAAAGAGGACATTGCAACATCAACGTTTAGTTTGACCTAATCTGTAGGTGGTGCCTGCTAAACAAATAAAACTCCACATGGGGTTGATTCTCTACATGCCAATATGTCATTGACCTGAACAAAATGTTTCCAACAATGCAGGATGATTAGATTGTTAGTGTAAATGTTTTTTTTTTGTTACAATGTAAAAACATGGATTGTGATAGCAAGAGTCCACCAAGTTTTCAAATTTATAGCCCAATATCCTCTACAACACATTGGAGGCCCAATTGAGTAAGAGAATGAAGATGACATTAAAGCCCAACAATAGGCTTGTTTGGTAAGTCCGTTGGGAGAACGAATACAGATTCTGAGGTAAATATATGAGAAGAATTTTGTCTCGATAAGCGCAGAAATAACTTTTGGATGTCCAAACGGGCTATCTAAACAAACCAAATAATTTTCAAATTGTTGAAAAAGGGGTAAAATGTAACGTCACATTTTATCATTATTGTCATACTCTTATAATTATAATCTTGCCCTTAGTGTAAGGTTTAGATAGCTAATTTACAAAAATTTAAAAAAAAATTAGATAAGGCGATCGTTTATAAAACATGTGTATTGATTTTTTTAAAATATCCTTTTTTTACAATGGAACTATCCCTTAATTCTTTAATATTTGGAATCAATAGAGATAATTTAGATAAAAATTATGAATTTGTAAAATAAAAAAGAATTGTGTTACCTGTGATTTAAAAAATTTATTGAGGTATTAATTTCTCCGTTTAGGAACCAAAAGAGTACAAATTTTTTTAGATTGCACACATTCACGAGGGATAATGAGGCATGTCATATATCTAAGGTATTTTTATCATCATTCCAATTAATAATCACCGTAGTACAAATGCTGTATTTAGCCTAAGTGAAATAACACTTCCCCCGTTCCTTCTTTTTCTTGTCCTTAGTATAAAAATATTAGGCCTCTAACCACTTCATTACCTTATTTACAATTTTTTTCTTAATTTACCTGAAATAATCATATTTCATTAAGTGAATTTGTAGCATTTTAAGGGATTTTAGTGTTATTATTAGCTTTTTATTGAGTTTAATTGCATTAACTATTATTAATTATTGTTATATGAAATTAAATCCAATTAAGGGTGTTTTTGGAAGAAATTGGGATCAAAGGATAAATTCAAAAATTTAAAAAAAAACAGATGAGAACTGATAACTCTCTAATTTTTATTATATTTGATATATTTTAAGAATTATCAATATGATTTTGAAATATTTTGAATTTAAATTAGAAAATATAAGATTCTAAGTTCAAAATAGCAAATATATCAAATGATACATTATCTTAGGGATTCATCAAATCAAGGACCAAAAGGATTATGATCGGTTGATGTAATCTGGATTGTGATATTTATGTTAGATTAGTACTTTGGATTATAATTGAACTATATCACTTCTGTTATTCAATTGGTTTCTTTTATTCTATTGAAATCAATTGATTTATTAGGTTTCTAGGAATTAATTGAAGGTAAAAATGATCTTTTATAAATCTAACATAAGATAAGTATTACGATATTTCTAATTGATTAATTGAGTTAAGGTTTAGATTAAATTAAAAAGTTAGGACTATTGATTAATAAGGATTTGTACTAATCCTTTTGCTTAGTTAAACAAATAATTTAATATTAAAATTGGATAACGAATGTTAGTAGATTTAATTAATTAAAACATCCATTTATCGAATTTCAGTGCATCCATTTAGTTTAATTAATTATAAAAATCAATTTGATAATTCTCAGTTAATTTGTTATTTACATTAAATTACTAAGAAATTTAATATATGCTCAACGTAGAGATCGATCTAAGTTAGTCTTACTATATTGCATTTAGCTTATTTTTCATTTGATTGCCCCCACGACAAGGGTCATCATTACCCTATTTATTGATTGAGCATGATAAGGGAGTTTGGATCAATGAAACACAGATGGTTTAAAATGGTATTTTAGATAAACCGACATATATGTTTAATAGATAATCAAGTTAATTAATTTTTTAACCTATTCAAATTAATTAAGTAAATATTATATTAATTACTGAGGAAGTATAATTCCTTTTCCATCCTTAAGATTTTATAACACCATACCATACTCTCCCATTTTTTTCCAAACCTAATATACTCTATCTGCTCTGTTTTATTTTTCTTTTCTTTTTTTTTTGTTTTGGTTTCTCATTTACACTTTCTTTTCAGTTGCGTGTGCAACTGAATTTCTCAACTACTTAAATTAGATTTCCCCCATGATATTTTATAAAATATTTTAGCTTTTTGGTAAATATTTATTTGAGGTTGAGTACTCCTAGGATTAATATTTGTAACTGTTAGATAACAATGTTGATCGGGCTTTTTATAATTTAGGATGGAGTCTTTAAGCTATTGTGTTGTTTGTTTTATTGAATCCTATAAGTATAGAAGTCTCTTAGTTTATGTGTTCCAAATCTCAATTCAAATAGATGTAAAAAAAAATAACTATATATATTACTAATATATATACAAAATGGGCATAATGGTTTCTTTCATATGCTTTGCTTGGATAAGGATTTGGTAGGACTTGTACTTCTATACTAACACTCGAAGGTGTTATTCAAGATAAGGATAACGTGTGGACTGGTAGTATCAGCTCTAAGACTTGTGCAATGCCCCTTGCTATGTCATAGAAGCCGGTTGGGAACACTGTTTCCCTAACAGTACACACAAGTTAAGACAAACTATCTCGAAATCTGTAAAACCATCTCGAAATCCATAAAAACCATTTTGAAATCTGTAAAACCTTCTAAAAATCTGTAAAATACCTCGGAATTTGTAAGTTCATTTCTCCCAATGGAATTCTCAAACAGATGCATATCATAGAAGCCATTGGAATTTTAAACTGTGTTTAACCCACATGGGTAAAATAGATTATATAGAAACTTAGTTCTAGAGAGAGAGAGATAATAGAAGATAGAGAAGAAAGAAGAGACAGCTGTTGGTGAAAGACGGAAGAAAGAACAAAAGGTGATGAATTTGGAGTCTAGTAACACGAAAGCACATTATAGATGAAAAAGTGCATGTCCTGTTTGAAACTTCAGGTCTTTTGGTATTAGATGCCTTTGATTTAAAACAAAAGAAAAGAAAGTAAGAAACAAAAGAGAGATGACATGAAGAAGAGAGGCACTAATCCAAAAGGCTGAGTTAATTATTACATGTCACGTATTTTACTTGAGGAACATAAGTGGTAGGTAATGGTTTCTGGCGTCTGCTGAACATATGCCATAAATGCTATTTTAACTTAGTTTGGAGATATCCCCGTATTCCACACATATCATTAATTGTTAATGAAAACAAGATGCTGAACTATTATTAAGACAAAAACCCAAACCACGACAATAACTAATTATTCCCATCAAATACAAATCTGATCGGTTTAAAACTTCTAATAGGTATAATCATCTTTGACGTCTTTTCAATTGCAAGATGTTAATTTCCATAACTTGTGCCCTCACCTGAGCTACCATGAGAATGCTCTGGAACATTGGATGTCGTTTCATTAGAGCTGGATGAGGCATCCACCAAGACTGTCTCATTAGGATATAGAGATGGTTTTGGGGGCATTTCAAGATCGTTTGCATCATTTGCTTCTAACATCTCTATTACCTTGTTCATTGAAGAACGGTCAGTTGGCTTCAGCTGTATGCACCAGAGTGCTACTATGAACATCTTCTTTACTAGATCCTTCTCTTCTTCAGTCAAATCTTCCATTTATATATCTTTATGATCATCAAATTGGTCGTAAATCCACAAGGGAAAGTAAAGTTGGCTTGAATGTTTTGCATGCGGATTCAAATTCCTTCTTTGACTTGTCATTTCCATCAAAAGCATCCCGAAACTATAAACGTCGGCCTTGTAAGACACTCTCCCGATATTCTTGTAGAACAACTCAGGAGCCATGTATCCAATCGTTCCCCTCGCTGCAGTTAGAGTGATGATACTATCATCAACGGCGTACAATCTTGCCAATCCGAAATCCGAAATCTTTGGAGTGAAGTTGTCATCAAGAAGAATGTTATGAGGTTTGATATCAAAATGCAATATTTGCATGTCACATCCATGATGAAGGTAAGCAATCCCGTGAGCCACTCCCAAAGATATCTCGTATATCTTATGATAACTCAATAAGGCGTCTTTCTCTTTATGGAAAATATATTTATCTAAAGATCCACGGGACATAAATTCATAGACAAGAGCACGTTTCTTTCCTTCCACACAGAATCCAACAAGGTGTACCACATTAAAATGGTGTATCCTCCCAATAGTTGCGACTTCACTCATAAATTCTTGGCCATTAGCTTTATCGCATTTACCCAACATTTTGATAGCAACGTTAGGTCCGCTCCTTAGCTTTCCCTTGTACACAGTGCCGAAGCCTCCTTCACCCAACTTGTTCTTAAAACCCTCAGTCATTGTCTTGAGATCCTTGTAAGAGTACCTTATTGGAATGAGGTCATGGAGTTTTATAAAATCTTCAATATCTTCATAAATTGATAAGTGTCTTCTACGATATATGTAAATTAGCAAAACTGATAGGAATACGAGACCAATTAAAAATCTGGATATGACGATTGGCAAAACAAATCTTCCAGTGAATTCTCCTAAATTCATCATCAGACGCTCTGATGGCTCATATTCGTGGTAAGGACCAAAGTCTAGATTTCTGTTCGCTATCTCGGAGAGTCCTGCAAATGCATATTTCATTCAGTGACAAAAAAAAATTAAAAAAGCTATCTTGGATAACATGATTAACTCTAATACAAGGGTACCGATATTAAGAAGGAGAAAAAGATTAGCCTGACATGCGATTGGGAAGCTTGATGCCAGACAAGACTAATTTTGAAATACCATATCATGGCAAAATATGACATAAAGAAAAAATAGCAAAGAATTCACCTGAGAATACATATATTTAAAAAAGTAAATAAATTTTTTGAAATACCGGAGAAATTTTTGCAGTAAATAATTGGCGATAGGACCTTACCATCCACAACTCCATCGATATAATCTGTAACAAATTTGCACGGAAGTTAGTAATAGCAAAAGTGCCAATAACAAGAAATAGATGTTAAAAGAACGTAGTAACAAGACGATAAAAATAATGATACTAATATCATTTCATGCCTTTTTGTGAAAAATCTCATTTGATCCCTTTAATAGAAGATGTAACTTGTTTATAGTGCATTTTATATTACAAATCAGATTTTATATTTACCAGCAATTGTATTGTAGTATTTATTCTTTGCTTTAACAGCTTTGACTTGAAAGGGGGAAAAACAAATTCAGTACTTTCTGCATTTGGTAGGGATTAAAACTAAATAGCTAATAAAAAATTGTTACCTAATGCCAACATGTCCATGGTCGGCGTTACTGGACGCCTAACAATATAATAAAACCTCATGTTAACTCAACATTTTAACATCACAACCAGGTAATAAGGAAGTAACAGTAGGTGAATAAATATTCATCGATCATTTTTAACTAAATTATAATATTTAAATTTTTATTATTGATTTTGTCAAATAAAATATTTAATCTGATTGGAGTGGATGGACCCTTGAGTTGATTTCAACTATTATTGTTTAGCTAATTCAATGACACTTTGGAAGCAATAGGCTTATTAAATTATGCATTTCTTTGTCTCTCACTTTCACCTCCTCCTATAATATCTATATTTTTTTTGTTGATATTGTCTATAATGTTGCTAGTAATCATAATATCCCCTCCAAACAGAGTTTTTCTATGAGAGAAAATTTCAAAGTTTCAACTAATATCAACAGCAATATAATTATTAGCTAAGCATGCTTCTACTTTGTACACAAAAAAGATAAGAAAAAGAAATTACTTTTACGAATGATATATGAACACGCATGTCTATTTACAAACTAATAATCATAAAAAATTAATCAAGGAAGCGGCGCTGAAACTCCAAACATTTTAATTTCAAATAATTACTGAGAGAAGTTTTATTTCAGTTTTTGTGAATATGTTTTTCAAACATCAATACAAACAAAATTACAAGAAATCTCCCTAGTCTCAATGATATATAGGCTCAAATTATGAGGATTTATTTCTATAAAGAGGAAAATATAGGAAAGTGTACTTGTTAGGAGAGATAACAAAGTTCATGCTCTAAACTGAATTTTGAAAGTAATCAGTTTCAAAAACAAAATCCCTTTGCCCATCTTTGCTAACAAAATTAAAAAAAAAAAAGGCAAGGAACAGGTTAGCGTAGAATAAGATCCTTGAGGCATTGGGTATACATACGGAGTAATCATAGGCATGCATTGTAGACTTTGGGCTTCAGGGCTGAAAGCGCAGTAACTGCCATCTGAACAATTAAGAGCATCGCAAGCACCTTGCAACCATGAAAGCTCAAATCCAGAGGAAAGCAGTGTGTGAATATCAGTGTAGGACATGTTTCTTTCATCAGGCACCCATGTTTCCCAATCTGAGGCAATTGGGGTCACCAATTTCAGACGACACTGAGGTTGAAACCGATCAGCCGACAAGTTTCCGGCCACCGCATAAAGATAGCCTCCTCCTCCGGATTCCCGATTCACAGAGGGAGACGTATCCACATACGCTGCGTCCTTCGTCACTGGATCGCTGCACTCCAGGTACCCCACCTGCTCGAATAATACCTCTCCGTCGCCAGTTTCATTGTAGGCGCTATAAAGATACATGTCGGTTAGGGGTACCGAATAGAGAGGGAGGGAGGAGCAATCGCCCTTGTGAATGCCTTCATCTACGAGTCTGATTGTGAAGTTGTTGTAGTTTATTCCCAGAACCCTGTATCTTCCTACCTCCGGGTATGTCCTGTTATGCAATTCATAATAATAATCATCATAATAATCAAGTAAAGGAAGGAAGGTGACGTTGTTTTCACAGACTAGCGCGTAGCTGCTGTTGCCGCAGTGGGGTGGGTCATCTCGTAGTCGGAATGGGTATGCGATGTTTGTGATAATGCCACAACGAGAAGGATGACACGATCTGTTGTCTACGTGAGAACTATTCATCACAGCTCCCTCCATTAGAAGAAGCAGAGACAGCCACAACACTGCTAAACTTCCTTTCTCTCTTCCCATCGCTCACTTGCTGCCGGCACTCGCGATTTATGTTACCAACGATATCCTCTGCATACACACTCCAGAGATCCAACCCCCGACCTCCCAACTATGTTAGTCCTGGTGATTATTATATGTGACGGACGTTTGGACCCTAAATTATACCAGACTCTCCTGATAAAACATGTTCACATTAGTCATGACATAGAACTTTATAGTAGACGCTCCTGATGAAATTTAGCAATCCTGAGGTAAAACTTTATACTGGTCTATATAAAGCACGATCGCATGATTAATTTTGTAATAGACGTTTATGCCATTAATTTTAAAAAATATTCAATTTTAGTAACTTCGTAGCATTTGTACCTTTCAAAACTTGATTATATTAAATGCTCCTAATAAAAAACTTCTTTGCAAAAATTGCATCTAAAAGGAAAAAAAACTATAGAGTTTTGAGTTCTCTCTTATATCCTTTTTACTTCATTGTTGGATGAAAATTTTGATCCAAATCGTATTAACAGTGGTTGCGACTCTACATGTGCACTTTAATTGTTTGTGGGGGTCCAATGTTTGATTCTTGGGGCACTCTCCAAGTAGATATGACTTCATTTTGCCAATGACTTTTTCGATGCAATGAACTAACTTCTTTTATGTGATTTTATCTTAACAACGTACCCAGGGAAAAAAACTTGAAAGACTTGAAAATTATACACATCTATCCGTTGCTGTACCCAGGGAAAAAAATCAAGATAAATTAACTCAATCCAACCCCTTTTTGTCGGCGGTGGTATATTCGACTCTCATGGTCACTCACGCTCTTGGACTTCATGTCCCTGGACTTTTCCTATGCATCTTCCTTGTCGGCTCCATTTCTACACCCTTTCATTTTGAATGATATACGACGTGTCCCCTAACACTTGGTTACTCGTAGATATATAGATAATCTCAACCCAGGTTTCAGATTACCAAAAAGGATCATTTGGTTACAATGAATTGGTGTGGCGGATATTTGTTGTTGGCGATGCTTCTTAAACTAGGGAATGGAGAGAACCAGCTAGTGCCTCATCAACAGACTCTTCCATTCCGACTCTACAATCATAGTACTCCCTATCCTGATGGAACCACATTAACGGTTGAGTTTCCCTCTATTCCTGCCCTTGAAGGACTAAGCCTTCATGTCGACTACATGGACAATGAATCCCACATCTTCAAAGTAAAGGATCCAGAAGACTGTCTTCCCAAACTCTTTCTTCAACGCCATCTCTACAGTGCATCCAATATTTATCCTCTAAAGTATGATAGTGATTGTAGCCAATCTGTTACTTTCTTCAATTGTTCTTTTCCTGGGTCGGTTTCTACGCGCCGCCACTCCTGCTCGATTCTTGCCTTTGACTCCGATGAGAACGTCCTGTTCGGCAACCTGGTTTCCTGCACCGTGATATCACGGGTAAGTTCGGCAGTGCCTGCATACTATCTTGGGAGTAACTACATGTATTTCAAATGGACGGAACCAAAAACCACCCAACCAAAAACCAGCAACATACACAGAATTGATTTACAAGCAATATCAGCAGCAACAGGTGACAATAGGCTATGACTGTCCTCTATTTTTTCACTCATCAGCCTTTGGGAATGTTGCTTGGTTTGACATTCATTGTTTTATTTGTTGTGCTCTTACGCCACCAGGTTCAGCTGTGCTGGTTTTGATGTTCATTGTGTCCTTTTGCTTGTATCGGTACTTCAAGAAGAAAGGAGGCGATCAAGTAAGACTTGAAAAGTTTTTGGCAGATTACGAGGCACTCAAACCTACCAGATTCTCTTATGCTGATATCAAAAGAATCACGGACAGTTTCAAGGATAAATTAGGTGAAGGTGCCCATGGAACAGTCTTCAAAGGTAAGCTATCTTCTGACATTCAAGTTGCTGTCAAAGTACTTAATAATTCAGATAACAATGATGGACAAGACTTCATTAATGAGATGGGTACGATGGGCAAGATTCATCACATCAATGTTGTTCGTTTGTTGGGCTTTTGTACTGATGGTTGTCACCGAGCTCTTGTTTATGATTTCTTTCCCAATGGTTCCCTCCAAAAGTTCATATCTTCCCTTGACAATAAAGAAAACTTCCTCAGATGGTCGAAGCTCCAACAAATTGCTCTTGCCATAGGGAAAGGGATTGAATATCTTCACCAAGGCTGTGATTATAGAATCCTGCATTTTGACATCAATCCTCGTAATGTGCTTCTAGATGACAATTTTACCCCCAAAATTTCTGATTTTGGTCTTGCTAAATTGTGTTCGAAAAATCAGAGCACAGTGTCGATGACGGCAGCGAAAGGAACCCTGGGATACATTGCACCTGAGGTTTTCTCTAGAAACTTTGGAAAGGTTTCGTACAAATCAGATATTTATAGTTTTGGAATTCTACTACTGGAAATGGTTAGTGGAAGGAAAAATGTAAACACAAATCAAGAAACTTTTGAAGTTCTGTATCCAAAATGGATCCATAATTTGATTGAAGGAGGTGATGTAAGTATCTACATAGAAGATGAAGTTGATATTAGTATTGCTAAGAAATTAGCAATCGTAGGACTTTGGTGTATTCAGTGGCATCCAGGAAATCGTCCATCTATGAAAACAGTAATACAAATGCTTGAAGAAGAAACTGAGAAATTAAAAGTGCCTCCCACTCCATTTGATTTTACTGCTTCGTCCAACGCAAGTACCATCATTCCTACTAAACATTTGAATATAGAGTTAGATGTGATTCATGAATTAGAATGAAGACATTCGTTGTCTTGCCAAATATCTGTGTCTGTGTAACTTTTACTTTTATTGAGAATATTTTGTAAGGTTTATGAATCTTTTTATTATTAATGTGCCAATTTACGCTTTCCATTTAAAATAATCTATAACATTGTTAAATTAATGTAGTGAATGGTAGAATAAATAATTCATCTTTATCAGAATATTGTAAATCTAACATATTATTCTGACATTTGTCCGATCTAATAGAATATATTGTTTAAAATATTACAGTATCTTGTAAAAAAGAAAAACATAAGATTTACTTTGGTCTAATACACATTTGTTTGAAAATGGAAGTTGTCTTGATTTTATTCCTTAATTAAAATCCACAACTAACAAGTTCGTTCACCCGCATAAGTTGCGTGCTCATAGGGTTGAATCTGTAACCTTACCCTTAATTAAGAGATGGAGATGGAGGTGCATGCATACTGAACCAATGGGTCACAAGGTCACACAATAGATACATTATATACGAATACATAATTTTACCCATAACTTTATTCTCATTAATTTAATGTATATTAGAAGCTCAGTTGAAAGTATGTTTTACGAAATTTGAGGTAGAACCTAAGATTTTGAGAATAAATTTTGGGAAAATAGTTTTACGGATTACGAGGCAAAACCTAGATTTTAAAAGGTGATTATTATTTGGGAAGTTATTGGTTTTTAAGGAGTTCGATGAAAAAAGTAAGTAGGAAAAAAGAATGATAAAGAAAAAAAGAGGAACAGGAAATTTGTTTAGGAAAGAGGGTGTGATTTGATAAGAAAATAACTTTTTTCAAAAGCTAGATTTTGTCTTCAGAATAGTTTTTCTGAAAAATGTGAGTATTTGAACAAAATTTAGGTTTTAAGGCATTTTACAACAAAACTTCGATTTGAGAACATGGTCCTAAACGAGCCCTAAGTATGCATAAAATTGAAAATCTGTTAAATTTTAAAATAGATAATAAAGTTTAAGTTTTTTGTTTATATATATAAAATATGTTAGAAGTGACATATAAATATAATTAGAGAAATATGTTACAATATTTTCTAGGTTAAAGGGAAAAAATGCCGTAAAAGTTTTCTCTCATGGGCATTGAATATCTAGAAGTTTCGAGTGGGCAATTTTTTGTGAAAAGTTTAAAACTAGAGCAATTCTGTAATGGATTTTTGAAAAACGTGGTAATGTCATCCTTCTATTAACGAGTCAAACGATCAACGTTTGTTAACCAAATTATATCAAAGCTAAAAGAAAAAATGCTTTCAAAGTTTTTATTAGGGTCATTAGGCGATCGGAGCTCATACTCTCTTTAATTGTTTTGCTTCCTAAATTTTCTCAACTTAATCAATCGGAAATTATATTGATGATCAGAGCTATTATTTTTTATTTATATGCTATTAAAATGTGAAATGTATGAAGTACCCTTCCAAAAAAAAAATTCCTCCCACCTAAATCCATCCAAAATTTTTATTAGCTCCATCATCAAATACACCAGAGATTTATCAAATGAACCCTTTATTATCTTTTTCTTGTTTTATGGCATCACCGATCAAGTTCATCACAATTTGGACAAGTTTTCAAAGTGCGTAAAAAAAGAAACTATAGACAATACATGGTTTAATTAGATAGCACTAATGGGTTGACATAATATATTAGATGCATAATCTTTAGATAAACACAAATTAGGCATCCAATAATCCACTACGTTAATTTGACAGTGTTATAAAATATGTGAAATATAACTACGTTAATCAGGAAGCATAAATTGGCATATCAATAATAAAAGGATTCATAAATCGTACAAAACATTCTCAATGAAGATAAAAGCTATTTATATGTTTGGAAAGTTAACATATTATTTATTCTAATTCATTAACCACGTCTAACCCTAAATTTGCAGGAGAAATGGTACTTGTATTGATCGAAGTAGTAAAATCAGAGGCACTTTTAATAGATTAATACTTACGTATTCCCATAATGCTACGTTATTACATGGGTTATGGATTTCAAGATTTTTACTTTAAAATCTGTAAAAATCATTTTCGAATTCGTGAAATTATCTCGAAATCTTTAACTTCTAACATATTCCCATTTCCCAAACACATGCATTAATAATCAGATCGGAAAGAATTCATTTTAACGAGATCTCTTAAATGGAATAATTTAATCTTTGTATGGGAATGGCCATAGCATTGGTCCACAACAATTAATGAACTCAATCATCAAACACTCCTACACCTTCCATAATAACGTCTACACTGATCCCACAGTCCCCTATGTTTCTTTGTCTAAGTTTTCATCAAGTCAAGTTAATATTCACCTATTGACTGACTTGACTTGGTGAAGACTCAAAAAAAAAAAACAGAAGAAAAGAAAACGAAACACAGCAAATTGTGCAACGACTGACTTGATTTGGCGAAGAATCGGAAAAAATGTAAAATCTTCAAAGGTTTTAATTTACATCACGCGATGTGAAAAACTCTCTAATTTTTTATAAGGCTGTTGAAACTGTCTGAAAAGTTTCCTAATTTTCCACAGGGCTATTCAAACCGTGTGAAAAGCTCCCTAATTTTCCATAAGAGTGTTGAAACCGTGTGAAAAGCTCCCTAATTTTCTACAAGGATGTTGAAACTGTGTGAAAAGCTCTTTAATTTTCCACAAGAGTGTTGAAACCGTGTGAAAAACTCCCTAATTTTCCACACTAATTTTCCACAAGAGTGTTGAAACCGTGTGAAAAGCTTCCTAATTTTCCACAAGGATGTTGAAACTGTGTGAAAAGCTCTCTAATTTTTCACAAGAGTGTTGAAACCGTATGAAAAGCTCCCTAATTTTCCACACTAATTTTCCACAAGAATGTTGAAACCGTGTGAAAAGCTCCCTAATTTTCCACAAGAGTGTTGAAACTATGTGAAAAGCTCCCTAATTTTCCACAAGGATGTTGAAACCGTGTGAAATGCTCCCTAATTTTCCACACTAATTTTTCACAAGAGTGTTGAAACTATGTGAAAAGCTCCCTAATTCTCTACAAGGATGTTGAAACCGTGTGAAAAGCTCCCTAATTTTCCACACTAATTTTCCACAAGAGTGTTGAAACTATGTCAAAAGCTCCCTAATTTTCCACAAGGATGTTGGAACCGTGTGAAAAGCTCCCTAATTTTTCACAAGGATGTTGGAACCGTGGGAAAAGCTCCCTAATTTTCTACAAGGATGTTGAAACTGTGTGAAAAGCTCTCAATTTTCGACAAGAGTGTTGAAACCGTATGAAAAGCTCCCTATTTTCCACACTAATTTTCCACAAGAGTGTTGAAACTATGTGAAAAGCTCCCTAATTTTCCACAAGGATGTTGAAACGGTGTGAAAAGCTCCCTACTTTTCCACACTAATTTCAAATAAGAGTGTTGAAACTATGTGAAAAGCTCCCTAATTTTCCACAAGAGTGTTGAAACTATGTGAAAAGCTCCCTAATTTTCCGTAAGAATGTTGAAACCGTGTGAAAAGCTCCCTAATTTTCTACAAGGATGTTGAAACTGTGTGAAAAGCTCTCAATTTTCCACAAGAGTGTTGAAACCGTATGAAAAGCTCCCTAATTTTCCACACTTATTTTCCACAATAGTGTTGAAACTATATGAAAAGCTCCCTAATTTTCCACAAGGATGTTGAAACCTTATGAAAAGCTCCCTGATTTTCCACACTAATTTTCCACAAGAGTGTTGATACTATGTGAAAAGCTCCCTAATTTTCCACAAGGATGTTGAAACCGTGTGAAAAGCTCCCTAATTTTCCACAAGAGTGTTGAAACCGTGTGAAAAGCTTCCTAATTTTCTACAAGGATGTTGAAACTGTGTGAAAAACTCTCTAATTTTCCACAAGAGTGTTGAAACCGTATGAAAATCTCCCTTAATTTCCACACTAATTTTCCACAAGAGTGTTGAAACCATGTGAAAAACTCCCTAATTTTCCACACTAATTTTCCATAAGAGTGTTGAAACTATGTGAAAAGCTCCCTAATTTTCCACAAGGATGTTGAAACCGTGTGAAAAGCTCCCTAATTTTCTACAAGAGTGTTAAAACTATGTGAAAAGCTCCCTAATTTTCCGTAAGGATGTTAAAACCTTGTGAAAAGCTCTCTAGTTTTCCACAAGACTGACTGACTTGATTTTCTACATTAGACAATGATGTGATAAGGCTTTAATTTACATTATTAGGTTGAAACCGTGTTACCCTAATAGATAAGCCATTAGATTGTTAAGCCCAGCTAGAAATAGATGATATATATATCTCTTCCAAAATTATTAATTAAAACACTTGAAACTCAACTTTAAGCAAATAACAATGTAAATAGCTTGTCATAAATATTCATATTGCCTTAAAGAGACCTTCATAACTGCAAGCCAGAAATCGTTATATTGGACACAATCAAAAGTAAATATGTCAAGTGTTCACCGATCAAGTTCATCACAATTTGGACAAGTTTTCCTAATTTTTCAAAGTGCGTAAAAAAAAACTGTAGACAATACATGGTTTAATTAGATAGCACTAATGGGTTGACATAATATATTAGATGCATAATCTTTAGATAAACACGAATTAGGCATCCAATCATCCACTACGTTAATTTGACAGTGTTATAAAATATGTGAAATATAACTACGTTAATCAAGAAGCATAAATTGGTAGATCGATAATAAAAGGATTCATAAATCGTACAAAATATTCTCAATGAAGGTAAAACCTATTTATATGTTTGGAAAGTCAACATATTATTTATTCTAATTCATGAACCACGTCTAACTCTAAATTTGCAGGAGCAATGGTACTTGTATTGATGGAAGTAGTAAAATCAAAGGCACTTTTAATGGGTATGTTTGGCAAAGCATTAAGCGGCTCAGAAGTGCAGTGCACAGTGCGAGAAGAGCGATTCTATTCCTGTTCAAAGTAAACGGTCTGTTTGGGAACAATTATGCAAATAAGCTGTTTATTGGAAGAAGTTGCTTGTTCCGATAAGCAACAAATCTGAGCTTCTCAACCTAACGCTGCAACTGGCTTCTCTACCTAACTCCTCTTGCCTAAATTTACTCGCCTAACCGTTATCCCGTGAACTTCTTCCCCTTCATCCCGTGAAACACAAATCAGTTTTTTTCTTGTAGGAAAAATGAAAGTCTGATTTTTTGCAGCCAGATCAAGAAACAAAGATCCCCTGAACTCTTTCTATCATATCCCCCGAAATGAAAGACTGATTTTTTGCAGGAAAAATGTAAAGTAATATTATGGGAGCGAAGTATTGATTAGCAATTCTCACCCAACGCCGCACACAACTAACCTGCGAGAACAACAAACAGGGCAAGAACCCAGGGGGAGCAGAGACCACACGATCGGCCGGCGATGAAGGTCTGAGGCAATGGCGACGACCTCGGCTTCTCGCACAACGACGCGATCTCGGTTTCGTGCACGATGAAGGCGACCTCGGCTTCTCACACGAGTCAAAGCTCTAAGCTTCAAGGGGACGGCGTCCTCAATGACAGCGAGACGGAGGGTGTGCCTCTGGGTCGGAGCTCTGAGCCTTTGGGAGTTGGATATTGGGGATTGGGGTTATTAAAAAAAAAGGTGAGTGTGGTCGTGGGCGAGAAGTAGAGTCTGAAGTTGGGGGAAAAAAAAAAGAAAGCTTAATAAATAAGTCACTTAAATGTGTTATATTTTTTTAATATTCTTATAACAACCACCCTAATTCAATACTGGAAATAAGTCCTTTTTAATATGCAAAAATATTTTTAATAATTTTTAATTTAATTTTCATGATTCATATTTTTAATTTTAATTTAAAAAAAGTTACTTATCCATTTCTAAACACATTTCTTTTTACAGATAAGTCACTTATCCCTAGATGTTTCCAAACATATTCACTTTTACAAATAAGTCACTTCTTCCACCGCTTTCCCAAACACAAATCACTTTTACAATCTAACTTATTTCCAATCTCACTTCTCCATAAATCCTTCTGCAAATAAGTTACTTATCCTACCACGTTCCCAAACGAACCCATGTAGAAACATTTACATACGCCTACAGTGCCACATCATTCATATTCTATTCAATGAAAATGTTTCAAGTGTCTCATAATATAGATCCCAAATCCCATAAATTTCTTTTAATTATTTATCTTTTTCTATAATAAATATATATTATTATGAGTTATGGATTTCTTAAACCGTACAAAGGGTTTGGCTCCTTTGAAGCCTAGGACTGTTATGAACTGAATCTTCTACCTTCATTCATATGAAGAGAGATAGGAAATTATATCTTTTTCTTTAATGCATTGCATGCATTTATTTTTGTGGAGGTAGAAGATTCATGATGAAATAAATGTAACAGTTTATTATGGTCTATTTTGTGTTTGGGTTCCAGTCTTTGAGTTTACTCTTCTAGGGCCCGCTTGGTTCAAGGAAAATGGAGGGTTGGAAATGGTAAATAAGATTTTTCATCAGTTTCCGTCATTTGGTTGTTATTTAAGCATAGAAAATACTTTCCCACATGAACTCGTTTTCCTTCATGCGTGTGAAGATCTTTTCCCTTCAAAAATGGTGGGAAGGAAATTTCCATTGGATGAAGGAAAATGTAAAAGATATATTTACACCTAAAATACCAAATATAATGTACTCATAGTCAAAGATATAAAATTATACAAGGTCATATGGTCATTTGACATAATTTTTCTACCCATTTTACCACCATTTTAACCCAACTAAACAAAAATTTTCCTATTAAATCATTTTTCATTTCCGTGCATACCAAACAAACCATGCCAAAAAATTTTCCATTATCTTCCATTCCATTCTCTTATACTCCTTTCCTTTCCTATCGTTTCCTGAACCAAACGGGCCCTTGGGTCTTTGTTTCAGATTGGGTTGGTGGGTTTGTGCATTTCTCCTAGCATTGGGCTGATACACTTTGTTTTGTTTATATGATCTTGCAAAAGGCCAGTGCTTTTTTTTATGCGTCATTTTACTTTGTTTGAATAAAGTTGTCTCAGATAGAAGTATGTTTGACGGCTCGCCCTGCCCAACATTGGTATGACCTAAGAGGAAGGGAGATTTCGCCCTGCCCTTGACTTGTGGGTGAGCTCAACCCCCTGCCTAAAATTTCTTTATCAAAAAAAAAAAGATAGAAGTATGTTTATGCTCCAGTTAAAAAAATTGTTTTTTAATAGGAAGAATGTAATAGTTTATCATATAATTTCATTCCAGAAATAATCCCGGCAAGGACAAGAAGACTATGAAATATTATTATCTACTGCTTAATGTCAATTGGGTTATAAGACCATGAAAGATCTAATTAACTATGTAAATGTGTCTACAAGCTGGGCTTGAGCCTTAGAAGGCCTGAGCAAAAGGAAAATAAAAAATAACCAACGGAGATTTAATCTATAAGAAGTGACTAATCCTCGTATAATGCTGAATTAAAGTTTGAATTATTTATTACAAGATGTGTTCATATTTAATATCCGATAACCCTTTAAATAACATTGTCTTCAATAAGATATACTTAGAAAATAATGTTGGCGATGAGTTTGGGATTCCTTTCACGAAGCATTCATCTATAAGAAAGTATATAATGGCACCGTTTGGCAAAGCGTCCAACAGTGCTAAAAGCACGTTCAACAGTGTTTTTCCACAAAACGAGACAATCTCCTCCACATATTTACCTCGGCTTGTGTAAAAGTACTTCTCCACCTCATTACCAAACGGACCCAATATGACGACAATTGTGTGTGTTTGAGAATTCGTTAAAGGAAAGAAGTTTACGGATTCCAAAATGATTTTACAAATTTTGAAATATTTTACAGATATCAAGATTTTTTCACGGATTTCAAGATGCTTTTTATTTTGATTTGCGTTCACCTTTGAGAAACATTTTTTCCAAAACATGCACAATATCTATATTTGTTATAAAATTAGGTCAACGCTAGTATCCTAAAATGAGGTTTTTTTTGGACAAAAGTGTAAATAAGGCTTAATATGTTGGCAAAAAACGCTTAATAATATAAAATTTAATAGCAGGCATGCTATATACTCTTCGGTGCGTCAACATTGTGCTACAATGATAACTTATTTTTGCCAACGTGCTGCATAAATAACGAAATCATATATTGGTTTCTTTGGCAAAATAATCATAATACAGCACGATTTATATTTTTTTACATTTATTTTATTTTTATCATTATTTTCAAATGATTTGTGTGTTTGATTTTATTTACTAAAAGATTCATACTAATTATTGGATGGACTTTTTTATTTTGTAAAAGGTTCATTTCAAGGAAAGTGTATTGGTTAAATTCCTTACATTTATTATGTTAAATTCTCCAATGCATGTGATCTTGTGTTTTATTTTTTTAAATATTATTATTTAAAAATAAACCCATGTGATAAAATAATACATATAATAAGATATTATTGAAAAATTTAGCCTAATGAATTTAAAGAAGTTAAATGTAACTATATTCATTTACCTAAATTAGTTATGTTGTTTAGATATTTGTTGGTAATGTGTGGGTTTGGCAAAATGGTTGCAGAAGCCAAACGTATGTTCAACAATGTTTTTTCACAAAATAAGATAATTTCTTTCACATATTTACCTCATCTTGCGTAAAAGTACTTCTCTACCATATTTTCAAACGGGCACAAACGTGGATTGTGGTGGGGAAAAGCCCAAAACTTTTGGGCCGAGGTGTAGGGCTGGGTTACACAAGTTTTGTTATTTTCCCAAATTGCTTCGATTCACCGTATACGTCACATTTTAGAAGTATTTTTTGGTTAGTAATATAAATCATTTAGAAAATAATTAACTCTTATTTCTCAAATTTTTCATTGTCATTGATGTTTAAATATGACTCACTTTATTTCTCTCTTTTTCAAAACCTCATTTAATAAAAGTTAAATTGTTTTTCGTTAAAATATCCGTTTGGTCCTTTAAATTTACATTGAATTTCAATTTAATGTCGTATATTTAAAATTGCATATTTAGTTCTTTATTGTTAGCATTGTCAATTTCTTTCAACGGACAATGTTGATTCAACAATTTTAAATGTTGATTGTACAATTAAATATAAATATTATTAAAATATGTTTAAATATTAATTCTTTAACAAAATCATGTTTATATTTTAAATGTGAACCATTTTTTATTATAATTTAGTTGAAACTAAATAACTGAAAGAGTACTTTTTAAATACAAGGAACTAAACTAAAACACGATATAAATTTAAATGACTTAACATATATTTTATCTTTTTTCAATTGAGATAGATTTAATGAGTCAATCATTCTTTAATTTGGATAATGTAACATCAAATTTAGGAGTTAATATATGATTAAGAGATACTCTTTTGGGTTGCACATGTTGTAAGTGTATTTTTTATTTCAATAAATGGAAGTCTTTAAATGTAATAAATGCTTTTTTCTACCAACTGGGATTCTCCCAAAACTCAATATACACTCTTTTATATATTTTTTCTGAACATCAATATTACTAGCCAATGCAATAAAAATGTATACAATTATTATTATTATTCATGATATATAGATACAAATGCGTATTCTTTTAATATTTCAGCACAAAAGGGATGTTTGATTTTACAAAATCATTTCTTAATGTTTGTTTATCCTCAGACATTCCTTGCATGTATTATGTGAAGCAGGAAAATAGTTCATCCAATCATGAATATAAATTATCAATTATAGTGTAATTTAAGTTCTATTTATAGTGTATATTGCACTATAAATGAACGTTTACATTTAGTGTCGTTCCATTATAAATAGAAACTTGTATTTAAAACTGAATAAAATATTGTTTTTAGTTTTACAAAAATTAGCATTTGGAACAAATTTTTAAAGTATTTATACATCACACCAAAAAATCTAGATAATTCA